>JAKRSK010006897.1:0-35556 GCA_029891615.1 Natrix natrix natrix
CTAAGTCAGTGGTGGGCAACCCGCGGCTCGGGAGCCACATGCGGCTCTTTACACCCTTTAATGCGGCTCTTCTGTGTGCCGGGTGCCCGCTCCCCTCCCTCCTCTTGGGCTTCGGAGGGAAGCTTCTGCAAAAGCCCGGGCGAGTGACAACCAATTTTGGTCCTATGACTGCAGAATGCTGCAAAATACCATAAATGCAGGCCAGTTGTTGAGTGTTTCAAATGTGATTGGAACACTCAACAAGGTGACCACACTGTGTGTTTATGTGTGTGTGAGTGAGAAAGACAGACAGAGAGAGGAACAGAGAGAGGGAGTGAGGGAGGGAATCAGAGAGAGACTGACAGACAGACAGACACACACACACACACACACACACACACACAGAGACAGAGAGGGGGAGGGAGGGAGAGAAAGATAGACAGACAGAGAGACACACACAGAGTGAGTGATTAAGTGAATGAGTGAGAGACAGACACACCCACATACACAAAGTGACAGAGAGAGAGGAAGGGAGGGGAGAGAGACAGAGGGAGAGACAGAGACAGACACACACACACACAGAGTGACAGAGATGGGGGAGGGAGGGAGAGAGAGACAAAGAGCCAGAGAGAGAGAGAGAGAAAGAAAAAGAAAAAAAGAAAGAAAGTGGGAGAGAGAGATGAAATTAAAAACAACAACATACAAACCTGACTTACTCAAACTATCCAAGGAAATGCAAGGCCAATGTTCACATTAGTGGTTGTGACTTTGTCAGTCAATGTCAGGATGTAATTTTCTCTACATTGTAAGGCAAATTTTACGGAATTTAACATTATCGATAAATAATATCGTTCTAAAGTTTTTGTTTTATTAGTTGTGTTATTTGTATCCTCCCGACCTATGTGGATACTTGCATGCAGAATATTCTCAATAAAAACTTATTGAAACTAAAAACAGTGTACCATCCTATGTATTTTCGGTTTTAAAAATGTGGCTCTCAAAGTAAATTTCAATCGTGGTTTTGGCGAGATTTGGCTCAGTTGAAAAAAAAAGGTTGCCCACCACTGACCTAAGTGAAGTTCAGAAAATACTTAGCTAACGTTTCTGAATGCCAGCCAATGAATAATGGATGGAAACTGACCAAGGAGAGATTCAACCTAGAAATAGCGAGGAGCTTTCTGACAGTGAGAACAATCAACTAATGGAACAGAAGTTGTGGGAGTTTCATCCCTGGAAGCTTTCAAGAAGAGACTGTCATCTGTCAGAAATGGTGTAGCCTTTCCTGCTTGAGTGGGGGCATTGGACTAAAGGACCTACAAGGTCCATTCCAACTCTGTTAATCTGTTATCCTTGTTTTTCTCCTCAGTCCCTGCCTCAGTCCAAATCTGTGGAAAATTGTCATTCTGGATTTGTCAAGAGGGCTCGAGAAGGAGAGCCAGTTTGCTGCTATGACTGCGTTCCTTGTCCGGAGGGGACCTTCTCCACTCAGGAAAGTGGGTGACAATGGAGGAAAGGAAGGCCTAGTGGAAATGAACTTAGCCAGAAATTTTGATGAAAGTGCAGATTAAAAAGATTGAAGCTCAACTATTTTCTTTATTCAAAATGCACAATTTCTTAGGACATAACCCAATTTCCTTAGGTATATAAGTTTTATAGAACAATATACTTAATATTTTATGTGGAATTGTTAAGCAATGCATCTTGGAAAATGTTCCCTTTATCAGCTTTTGTGCCAAGAAGGTATTTCTTGAAGTGCAAAGGAAAGGATGCTAAAGAAATATTGCTTTCTACTTTTCTCAGATACTGACAAATGCACCAAATGTCCGGATAACAAATACCCAAATGAGTCCAGAATCCAATGTATCCCTAAAGTTATAACCTTCCTGTCTTATGAAGAACCTCTGAGCGTCGTCCTGGTCTCCTTTGCCCTGGTCTTCCTCCTAACCACAGGCCTTGTTTTAATCATCTTCATTAAATACAGAGAAACTCCCATTGTCAAAGCCAACAACCGGGATCTCTCCTGCATCTTCCTGGCCTGTTTCTTGTCCTCTTCTCTCTTCATTGGTCAACCAAAGAAAGCCACCTGCCTTCTCCGTCAAATGGCTTTCAGCATCATCTTCTCAGTTGCCATTTCTTCTCTCTTGGCCAAAACCATTACGGTGGTGCTGGCCTTCCTGGCCACAAAACCAGGAAAACGAGTGAAGAGATGGCTGGGGAAGAGCTTGGCCAACTCCATCATCCTTTCTTCTTCTGTTGTACATTATCCTTCTGAGGCCAGGCCTGAACACAAAGGAGCAGCTTACAGCCAGAACCAATGTAAAAACATGAGATATAATACCATGTTATTTAAAGTATTGCAAACATTACTTTTATTTGAAAAAAGGCATTATTTCCACTGAAATAATGGAATCAAAGAAAATCATATATGTATGTTTCCAAATGGGAAATGTTTGAATGACTAGAATTCTTGTATCTCCCTATTATAGCTTACGACTAGAAGAAATGTGGAAATGTGAGACAGAGGAATATCAACTCCAAGCTATTCTTCATACATGAGTGGGGCAATGATTTTTATTCAAATAAATAAATAGTGTCTGGAAGATTGGTAGGAAACTAATTTCTTGGAGGAATGAGAATGCGTTAACAAGATAGAAAGAAAGGGTTAATGCCCTCATTCCTCAATATTTTTTAGCCAAACTGCTGTGGCAATACAACGGATAGTTTCCTTTTATTTAGACGATATCTCTTTCTTGAGGATAGTAACAGTGGATGAGCATGAACTTGAAGTGTGCTAATTATGAATATTCATGGTTCTATCATCTATTAGATATGCCTATTGATGATTATCATTTTGTCCTCCTTTCCAGAAATGTATAAATATGACTGCATCCTTTTGTCTGTGGGAATCTGTCCTGCTGTGTTCTGGGGGGAAATTCCTCCAGTGGACACTGAATCAATAACAACTGCAGTGAGCCTGGATTATTGGTTTTTTGGGTCCTCCTGTGTTTGATTCCACAGAAACTGGTGTCAGGAGTGGGATTCACAATATTCGAACTGCCACCAGGGACAACAGCTGAGGAACCCTTATAGGGTGAGGGTTGTGAGATTGATCCCATGTCCCTTCTTGAGGCCACATAAAGGCACTGTCTAGGAGTGTGTGAGAGGCCACGGTGTGCGTCTAAAAGTCTGTTGTGGCTGGGGAGGTTTGTGGAGTGTTTGTGGTTCCATCCCAATTCTCAGCCGCCCTGGCCTTGCTGTGAGCTCAGCTGAGCATTGGCTGGAGGTGTCCAGGAACCGAGGGGGAATTTGGTTTTGGAGAGGTCAGTATGGATGAACAGAGAATGACCTGGAAGCTCTGTTCAAGCTCCCTTTTTCCTGCTGTCTGAATGGAAGAATTCAGATGATCCTAGGCAGGGAGGGAAGTGGATGATGGGACTCAGGCAGACTCTGCTTGGGGAAGGAATAGATAAACCCACTGTGACCCACGGCTGGGAGGGGGTCTGGTGCCCTCACTTGTGTTTCCATGGGCCTCAAAAGAATGAGAGAGTGTGAAATTGTAGGGATGATAAAGAAAAAAAATCCTCCTCGGTGGGAAGAGAAACAGCCCCAGATGTGAATCCAAGAACCACAATAATCAATGCAGGGAAGGAAGAGGGGAGGCTGGCCAGGAAGACCCTCCAACTCCAGAGATGGACCAAGATCAGACAAATCATGATCTGAAGAGAATCTCTCAGAATCTCTGGGAGAAAAGCAAGAGGGAGATTTCTCCACTCTGGGGGTCTTGCAGGGGGATCCAGTCCCTTCCCTTTCATCTCAATAAATCTTGCTAAAGAGAACTCTGTGAATATCATTCAGAGAAATGTGTTGTTCAGCAACTGTCAATGAATTTGACACCTTTGAAGAAATCATTTGATCAAGTATTCATACCAACAGCAACTAAAAGTGTTTGTCTGAAAGAATGAATAGGAAAAATGGTAAGATGTGGGAGCCAAGCTCCAACTATGTTGTTTGATAATCTCCATGAGAACCAATGGCCATTCTACCAAGCCAGATGCTTAGATGTTCTCACCCAATGAGACCTAGTTAGCTCACCTTTCCATAGTTACTCCTGCCCTGTGAAAGAAGCTTCTCCATGAGATCCACCATCCTGTCTCCATCCTGTTTTTTGGGTGATAAGGACACTGTAAACAGCCGGTTCTTTTCCCCAATGTGTAGGCCAGGTTGAGCCTGGAGTCCAGAAGATGTGGGTGGAGAAACCCCACAGGAGAGTCAGACTGCATCCTGAGGAGATTGGGTTCCTTGTAGCTGCACCAGGTGAATAGCTGCAAGCAGGAGATCGGGTGTGTCTCAAACTCCATCAGAGGAAAGAAAGAGGGTCTCCCTCTCTCTAAGGTGGGAAGCCCAGCAGTGCAACCCTTGAAGGCCTGATCTGGGGTGGGTTCCCCTCAGTCATCTCAGGCTGCTTCCAGCCCAAGAAGCCCCAGAAATAAGCCCTTCAGAAGGACTTTGCTCCAGGCTCCCAGGAAGCAAGCAGAAGGGAGAAGAAAGAGGAAGTTCTGGTTACGAGATCCTGAACATCCCTGGAGACAAATTCCAATGGACTAACAGGCAATCAAGGTAGTCCTCCACTTATGACCACAATTTCTGTTACTAAGCAAGGCAGTTCTTAAGTAAGTTCTGCCTCATTTTACAACCTGTTTGCCACAGTTGTTAAGCAAATGTGTGGGGTAGTTAAGTAAATCATGTGGTCATTAAGCAAATCTTAGGGTGATCCCATCTTCCATGTTGGCCTTTTGTGGAGGGTTGGAGGTTTCTTCTGAGTGGCTTCTCCAGAGCAGCAAAGGCAGGAGAAGAGACACAAGTGGGAGGCCCCCCAATCAGGATCTCATATGTCTGTCATATGTCTTTTTAGGTCCCCTTCTTGATAAATGGAGTTGCATCAAATCAAATCAAGTTTATTACAATCGAAGACCAGAACAAATAAAAACACTCAAGGAATATCCAGTTAAAAATTCTAGAATGAAATAATAAACCACAGATAAAATCTACATTAAAATCACTATTTGACATCCAATCTGTCAGTTACACATGGCCTAACGATACTATAACATCAGTCCTTAACTTGTGAGGCCCATAACCATTAAATACTAAAAGACAAAGAAGTAGAAATGCAAAAGGGTTTCCAACATCAGTTGTGTAAAATAGCTATGGTGGATTAATCACGTGTTTCCCATGGATCCCCAGAGCTGCTGTGGAGAATCGAGCCACCATTGCTGCAACCACAGTCTGTTCGGCCTTAAGCAGCCACTGGAGCTAAGGAATGTCAGAATGGCCAGGATGCCTATCGGTTATTGGGAGGATATGTTTCTTTCTAATATCTCCATAGAAAGAGCATCGAAGGAGTCTGTGTCCAACTGTCTATCCAGGAGAGGAGGGAGGATTGGGGGAGGGAGGGAGGGAGGTGGGCTGGGAGACTTGCTACCTCGTGTGCCAGGTGAGTCTGGCCAGAGCCGGATCTGGGAGTCGGAATCGAGCAGCCAAATGGGCTGAGCAGACGGGGGCCAAACAGCCTGCAGGAGAGGAGGGGAGGAGAGAGCAGCCGGAAGCTGAAGGGGAGCCCAGGGGAACCCAGGAGAGGCCTCGGGGGAGCAGAGAGCCCAGAGGCAGCAAGGCTGAGGGAGCAGGGGGGCAGAACGGGAGGACAAGGCTGGGTGGAGGGTCTCGGAGGCAGGCAGAAGCTCCTGTTGCTCCAGAGCCTCTCAGGGGGAAGCAAGAGAAGGAGGAGGCCATGCTTAACATCTACCTGTACTTTCGCTCCCTCCCTGCTGCCCTCATGCATCCACTCCATCCCACCCCATAGATGGCCTCTCCCACCGGTCAGACAAGCAAATCCAAACCACCCCAGACCCGACTCTCGCCCCATAAAAAAACTGGCAAACATCCCATTCAACCCCTCTGGCTCTCAGCCTATGGGGAGCCCCCCAAACATTCCTCATCAAGCACAGGGAACTTCACCAACCGTAACAGTGTAAGAGAGTTGGAAGGGACCTTAGAGGTCTTCTAGTCCAAGCTCTGCTCAAGCAGGCTAATAGTGGAGTCTTTAAGAGAGTTCTACCTTCAACAAGCTAAGAGAGATCTAAGAGAATGAAATTCAAAGTAGAGAAAAGTAAAATCTTAAATTTAGGCAAGAAAAGACCAAAGTACATATATAGACTGGCTGAAACCAGGCTTAATAGCAGAAAGTGTGAAAGGGATCCTGGAGTCTTAGTGGAGAACCAATTAAATATGGGCTAGCAGTGTGTGGCGGCAGCCAAAAAAGCCAATGCAATCCTAAGTTGCATTAACAGAGGGATCCAATCAAGATCAAGAGAGGTACTAATACAACTCTGTAAAGCCTTAGTAAGACCACACCTAGAGTACTGCATCCAATTTACATCACCACGCTATTAAAAAAAGATGTTGAGATTCTAGAAAGAAGAAGAACAACCAAGATGATTATGAGCCGAGGTGGCACAGGGGTTAGAGGGCAGAACTGCAGGCTACTTCAGCTGACTGCTAGCTGCAGTTTGGCAGTTCAAATCCCACCAGGCTTAAGGTTGACTCAGCCTTCCATCCTTCCGAAGTGGGTAAAATGAGGACCCAGACTGTTGGGGTCAATATGCTGACTCTGTAAACCACTTAGAGAGGGCTGTAAAAGCACTATGAAGCTATATATAAGTGCTATTGCTATTAGGGGACTGGAGGCTAAAACATATGAAGAACAGTTGCAGGAACTGGGCTTGGCTAGTCTAGTGAAGAGAAAGACCAGGGGAGACATGATAGCAATATTCCAATATTTGAAGGATTGCCACAGAAAGGAAGGGGACGAGCTAGTTTCCAAGGCACCTGAAGGCCGGATAAGGAATAATGAATGGAAACTGAACAAGGAGAGATTCAACCTAGAACTAAGGAGAAATTTCTTGACAGGGAGACCAATCAACCTATGGAACAGAAGTTGACTTCAGAGGTTGTGGGAGCTTCATCCCTGGAAGCTTTCAAGAGGAGACTGGACAGCCATTTGTCAGAAATGATGTAAGGTCTCCTGCTGGGGGGGAGGGGTGATGTACCAGATGACCTACAAACTCCCTTCCAATTCTGTTAATCTTTTCTACTTTCTAGAGAGACTAGGAAGGATTCCACACGTGGATGTCTGAAACTATGAATGCGGAAACGCTTAATTCCTTCTTTGAATCTCTTTTTATGCTCAAAGAAAAAAATATGAAAAGAATGATGAGAGAGATAGAATTGATATACAATTCCAAATAGGCACAGAATTCATAGAGTGGCTGACCAATTGCACCCAGTGAGTAGTCCTTCATGGAGCTACATCTACATGGGGTGAAATATTCAGAGAGGGGCCTCAAGTTTCTGCCTTGGGCCCCGGAATCTTCCATATCTTCCCAAATGATCTATGTGAGGGGACAGAAAGGGAACTCATCAGGTTTGCAGATGGGACCAAGCTTGTGGGAATTACTAGAAAATAAGCTCAATATCCAGAAGACGTAAACATTGGGTGCTACCAAACAAGATGCGTTCACTGGTGAGAAAACCCAGGATCTGTACTTAGGAGACCCCAATGCCCAGGTACAGAACAGGGGGTACCTGGCTCAGCTGTGGTACCTGGGGAAGGATCTCACGGCAAAGTACTTAAAGGTCAGCTAGAACTCTGCTGCAGAGGACAAAATAGGCCCAGGCAGTCTTAGGCAGCAATAAAAGAGGGGAAGATTCAAGAGGGAGAGAAGTGCTGGTACCACTTTCTGTCTCTCTGGTCAGACCATCCTTGGAATAGTTTGTCCAGTTCTGGTCACCCGGAAAAAGAAAAAGTTATGGAGATTCTGGACAGTGTGAAGAGAGGAGGAACAAAGGTGATTTAAGGTCTAGAGGCCAAATCATTTGATGAACGGTTGATGGAGTTCGCTATGTCCAGCCGAGAGAAGGTGGGAAGGATTGGGCAGCCATGATAGAATCTTCTGGCACTTTTAGAGCCTCCCACAGAGAAGAGGGGAGTGACTTCATCTCCAGAGCCCTGGAGGGAAGGAGAAGAGGTAATGGGTGGGAGTTTGTTAAAAAGAGACCCGATGTAGAAGTCAGGAGAAGTTTTCAGACAAAAGGAACATTTAAGCAATGGAATAAGTTGCCTCCCAAAGTAGTGAGTGCTCCATCTCTGGTAGTTTTCAAAGTGGACAAGAGAATCATTTGAGACTGGGATGGTATAAAGTTCCTGCCTTGAGCAGAGGGTTGGACTAGAAGACCTCCAAAGTCCCTTCTAGCCCTATAAATCTTCCTCCTATGTTCTATCATCCCTAAGACTACTTCCCACCCTCCACCCACCGGCCACTGACAAGCTCCAGTTGGCCTTGGTGGACCCTGGCTTCCCCCTCCTGTTGCTTCTCTCTTGCAGCCTCTGGAGCAGCAGGAGTTTCTGCCTGCCCCCGAGACCCTCAACCCAGCCCTGTCTTCCAGCTCTGCCACCAGCTCCGTCAGCCTTGCGGCCTTCGGGGGTCTCTGCTGCCTTGAGGCATCTCCTACAGACCCTTTGGCTCCCAGTTCAGCTTCCAGCTGTTCTCCTCTCTTCTCCTCTCCTGTGGGCTGCCCAGATCCCAGCTGCTCGGCTCATTTGGCTGCTCGGTTCTGGCTCCCAGATCCGGCTCTGGCCAGACTCTCTGCCCTCCCCACAGCAGAGCCCTCACCCTCCTCACTGCTGCCCCTCGGCCTCAGATGGCACTCTGAGGCTGGGAGCTGATCCTGGGATCCACCGCTACTAACCTCACCACTGCCACAGCCATCACCTCCACCCTCCTCCTTGGCTCGGAGCCCTGGGATTCCTCAGTGCTCTCAGGCCCTGATGCTCGGTGGCTGGGAGGCTTTCAGCTCAGCTGATAGTCCTGCAGTGACTGGTAAGGTGGGGGTAAGGGAGGGGCTTCAGCTGGTAAGGGTGGGCTCTCCTGGCTCCCCTGGCACACTGGGTGGCAAGTCAAGGGAAGGGAGGGGAAGAATCTCTTTTCCTCTTTCAAATGGGTAAAAGGCCACCATTCCTCCATCCCAGGTATGGGGAGAGAGAGTGTCAGCAAAGTTGTCCCATGTGCTGGTCACTCAGGAGTGCCAACATCATTTCTGAAGGAGGCCACTTGGTTGGTGACCTCCCTGTAGAGATCTTCCCTGTCTTTCTCCAAACACCAGTTCTGCAGCTGTAATTCTTGGATGGCCATTCTGACATGGGTCAGTCCTTCTCTGTTGTCCTCCAGAGTTTTCTGCAGGTCTTCCATTCTGGCCTGGTAAACACAGGTCTGGTGCTGCTGCAGATGGTTGAAGTGCTTCTTCTCATTTCCCCTCACATTCTGAAGAATGGTAACTTTCTGCTTCAGTTGGCTGGAGTGGCTTTTCTCCACAAAGTGGAACTTTGGTCCATCTCAGCCAGTTCATGCTGCAGACTCTAGAGGTGCTTCTTGAGTTCTTAAGAAGGTTCCAGACCTCTTTGAGGAGCTTCTCAGAGGTTCTAAGGCAGCCTTCTCAAGTTTGAGGAAGGCCACTTGCCTAGTAACCTCAGACCTTTCTTCTCTGGAGTTCTTCAGTGTGTTTCACCAAAGATTCTTTCTCTGGCTCTAACTGGTGGATCATCGTGTTGGCATGGTCCAAGCTCCCTCTGTTGTCCAGCAGAGGTTTCTGCAGGTCTTCTGTTGTGGTCTGAAGTTGATCCACTGTCTGCTTGAGGCAACTGTGCTGCTCTTTCGTCCGTTGTTTGTCTTTCATGGATTCCTGGATCTGAAAGTCAAGGGAATCTGGTTAATCTGGAGATCATGGAGGCCATCACTGCTGAATGAGAAAACTGCCCAAGGATATTCCCTAAAGGACCGTTTCTTCCCTGCTGCTGACCTGTTTGGAAAATGGAGAGACACAGTCACTTCTTCTCTCAGTTCAAGGGACATTTTGCTAACTGCCTAAAGTCCACAGATGCCTTCAAGTGGCCCAGTTTGAGAATCTCTGACTTAATCCATCACAACTGATCTCTCTTCAAACTATCCTGACTTCCCATTTGATTCTGACTCCAATTCGAGGCTTCTCTTCTCTCAAGACTCTCTAAATGAGTCAGAATCTGTGATAGGTCAATTCGGCCAACTCTGGCACTGCTAGGGGGTTTTTCATGAGAGGGAAAGGTGTGTGTGTGTGTGACCATTCAGATAAGGAAAGAGCCCCCCCTCCAAGTACTTACCAGTCCCATCCAAGGCAGGAAATCCTGGAGGGTCCCCTTGAGCCAGTCTCTCTCTCTCAGCCACAGCCTACCTCATAAGGATGTTGTTGTGAGGATGATGGAGTCTTCAGTATATTCACTGCCTTGAGCTATTTAGAGAAAGAATAAAGGTGGATAAAACTCTGAATAATAAAATAATAAAAATATATAAATAAGTCAACCAGCAGGATGAGTCTGTTGGGGAAATAACTACATCTGGCCAATGGAATCTCTTTTTAGATTAATTAGCCCAGGTCAGTTTCTACCTTTGGGGTCTCAATGCCTCTCCAATTGGGACATCCTGAAGCCATTTCCCCCATAGATCACATTGTTGTGTTTGGTTGAACCCCCACTTTTCTAATCTCTCCCCCTTAGTTCTGCCTTAAAGGGACGGGGTCTCTCCCTCCTAAGGAGCCCAGCCGAGGGAGACCCTGTGATGCCCCCAGTGCCAGCCATCCAATCCAGCCACATTCCAGGGATGTTGAGCAGAGCCTCCCTTATGTGGTCCAGACTCCCCAAGGATGCTGAAGGTTGCCATGCCGAGCTCCAGCCAATAAGCTCAGGAGGAGCCTCTGATGTCACAAACCAAGGCTTAGTGGCCTGGACCTGATATTTTAATAATATTCGCCAACTGGCTGCCTTTCCCTGGGGGGCGTGGCTTATCTATTGATGAGCCAAACCTGAAGGGGCTTCGAGTCCTGAATTGGCTTTAGCCAGAGAGGCTCCCTCTGAAGGGGGAACCTTCGGTCGCCTGGAGAGGTTGGGGAGCCCCAGATTCTGCCCCTTCTCTGGGGGTGGAGTCCAGATTGGGACTCTTGTGCCTTGGATCTGGAATCTGGTTTTAGAGATCCAGAATCCAGGTTTTCCTGCATCTACCCAGAGGATGAAAGGGAAATATGCATAAAATATTAGATATTATTCCTCTTAAAAAGGCCTTCTGGGAATGTGCCTGAAGAAACAATGGATCAAATGATGTACAATCCCTAACCAAGTATCCTACACATAGTCCTCAATTTATATCCATTCATTTAGTGACAGTTCCACGTTCCACAGCCATTGAAAAAGCACTTTATGATGGGTCCTCATACTTACGACTAGTGCAGCACACAATCGGCACTTGGGTGCCTGGCAATCAATATGGATTTATGACAAGTAAAATCAGTGGGTGAAATTGTGTTTGTTTCATGACTGTAAGATTCACTCAACAACTGCAGTGATTCGCTTAACAACTGTGGCAATAAACATTTTAAAATTCAGCACAACTCACTTAACGACCATCTAGCTTAGCAATGGCATTTCTGGTCCCAATTCTGGTCGTAAGTCGAGAGGTAGCTGTAGGGTGCAGCAGCAGGCTGGTTTGGAAAAGCTTAAGCAGGGCTGGATTTAATCAGGGATGGGAGACCACCAGGAAATGCCAGGGTTAGATTGAAAAGAAGGCAGTGGCCAACCTTTTCTATAGAGGAAATTAGGTGGGCCCCTTAGTGACTTTGAGCCAATCAGTAAGTGACTCTGAGTTCTAGTCCCACCTTAGGCATCAGAGGGAGCTAGGGGCTTTGAGCCAATCACCAGGAGGCTCTGATTTCAAATCCCAGGGCCCAGCTAGGACTTCATGGCCAATGTGTAAGGGCTCCTCTCCTAACTTAAGAAAGTGAAGACTCTTGAAACTGATTATTTCAAAAGAAACCTTTAATTAAGAAGAATGGAAGCCGTTAAGGCAAAGCAACATCTGAATCCCTTTAGGCAATGCAAGTGGAATTAAAGTGATAGTGACCCCTCTCCTTTGTCAGAATGCAGTTTCTAGCCAATACACAAGTGTGAAAATGTTTCCTTTATCGACTGCCCTGAGAGCCGAATAAACATACATTCCCATGGCTATCTCTGGTTAGACATTAAAGTAAGATATCCCACATGGCTATCATAAACATCCCTCCAGTGGTGCTGAGATCTCCGGCCTTCCGGCTTCAGGAAAGCAGTTGTAAAATATCAGTTGTCATGGGCACCTCCAATAAATTGACTCCAAGGCCCCCCTCCTCCCAATTGAATGACAGTATCATGTTTAGGGATCTGACACAATGTCTAATGTCCATTTCTCCCCCCCATTTTCCATGGATGGAGAGTTCTAACATTTCTTTATCATTCCTTGTTTTTTTGCTCAGTCCCTGCCTCAGTCCAACTGTGTGGAAAGTTGTCATCCTGGATTTGTCAAAAGGGCTCGAGAAGCAATGTTCCATCTAAAGTGCACGCCTGCGTGGCCGCGCACGTAACAAGAAAACACTGCGCACCAGTTTCCAACTGCCACACAGTGTTTTTTAATGTGTTAAAATGATTTAAAATATTCTCCCTCCCTCCCTCCTCTCTCTGCGCCGAACTCTCTCCTGAAGTCAAGGAAGACTCTGCCCGGAAACTGATGATGCTACAGAAGGAAGAATTTCCATTGGTCCTTTGGGGCTTCATTGGTTCCTGGGAAAATGCGATTCGCTGGTTGTAGCCTGCATTTCTCTGCACATCCGGCGTTTCTCAGGCATTGCGTCCTCTGAAGCCCCGTTCTGGGCTCTGCAGCCTTTCTGCAATTCCTTCGCTTTGTGGAGAGAGGGAAGCAGCGTGGAATTCGACTGTCTGAGCCAAAGGGGTCGACGGGATCTTGAGACTTGGTTTTTGAGCAGTACCAATCCATTCCACTCTTTCCTTTCCCTTTCTGTCCTTCTATCTTCCTTTCATTTTCATTTTCTTTCTCTTTTCCTTTCCTTTCCTTATTTCCTTTCCCTTCTTTTTTCTTTTCCCTTCCCTTCCCTTTCCCTCCCTTCTTCATCCTTTCTTTTCTTCTTTCCCATTTCCTTTCCCTTTCCCTTTCCTTTCTCCTTTCCTTTCTTTTTTCCTTCCCTTTCTCCTTTCCTTTCCTTTCTTTCCTTTCCTTTTCATATTTCCTTTCCCTTCTTATTTCTTTTCCCTTCTCTTCCCTTTCCCTCCCTTCTTCATCCTTTCCTTTCTTCTTTGCCATTTCCTTTCCCTTTCCCTTTTCCTTTCCTTTCTCCTTTCCTTTCTTTTTTCCTTCCCTTTCTCCTTTCCTTTCTTTCCTTTCCTTTTCATATTTCCTTTCCTTCTTATTTCTTTTCCCTTGCCTTCCCTTTCCCTCCCTTCTTCATCCTTTCCTTTCTTCTTTGCCATTTCCTTTCCTTTTTCCTTTCCTTCTTTTCTATTTCCTTTGCTTTTCCCTTTCCTTTCTCCTTTCCTTTCTCCTTTCCTTTCTCCTTTCCTTTCTCCTTTCTTTTCCTTTTCTTATTTCCTTTCCTTCTTATTTCTTTTCCCTTCCCTTCCCTTTCCCTCCCTTCTTCATCCTTTCCTTTCTTCTTTGCCATTTCCTTTCCTTTTTCCTTTCCTTCTTTTCTATTTCCTTTGCTTTTCCCTTTCCTTTCTCCTTTCCTTTCTCCTTTCCTTTCTCCTTTCCTTTCTCCTTTCTTTTCCTTTTCTTATTTCCTTTCCTTCTTATTTCTTTTCCCTTCCCTTCCCTTTCCCTCCCTTCTTCATCCTTTCCTTTCTTCTTTGCCATTTCCTTTCCTTTTTCCTTTCCTTCTTTTCTATTTCCTTTGCTTTTCCCTTTCCTTTCTCCTTTCCTTTCTCCTTTCCTTTCTCCTTTCCTTTCTCCTTTCTTTTCCTTTTCTTATTTCCTTTCCCTTCTTTTTTCTTTTCCCTTCCCTTCCCTTTCCCTCCCTTCTTCATCCTTTGCTTTCTTCTTTGCCATTTCCTTTCCTTTTTCCTTTCCTTTTTCCTTTCCTTTCTTTTTCTTTTCCTATTTTCTTTCCCTTCTTTTTCTTTTCCCTTCCCTTCCCTTTCCCTCCCTTCTTCATCCTTTCCTTTCTTCTTTGCCATTTCATTTCCTTTTTCCTTTCCTTCTTATATATTTCCTTTCCTTTTTCCTTTCCTTTCTCTTTTCCTTTTCCTTTCCTTTCTCCTTTCCTTTCTTTTTTCCTTTCCTTTCTCCTTTCTTTTCCTTTTCTTATTTCCTTTCCCTTCTTTTTTCTTTTCCCTTCCCTTCCTTTTCCCTCCCTTCTTCATCCTTTCCTTTCTTCTTTGCCATTTCCTTTCCTTTCCCTCCCCCTCCCTTCCCTTCCTTCCTTCCTTGGGGTCTGAGGGAGAGGGAGGGGACCCTTTTCCTCCTTTCCCCCCTCCCCAATATCTGCTCTGATGGCAATTATGGCTAAAAAAAATCAGGTGCTCAGGCATGAAAATGTGCCGCTCAAACACTATACTTTTCCGCACAGACTGAAAAAAAATAGAGGGAACATTGTCGAGAAGGAGAGCCAGTTTGCTGCTAAAACTGCGTTCCTTGTCTGGAGGGGACCATTTCCACTCAGGAAGGTGGGTGACACTGGAGGAAAGGAAGGCCTGGTGGAAATGGATTTATCCACAGCATTTTGATGAAAGTATAACTTTAAAAATTCATTGAAGCTCAACTCTTGCCTTATGAAGAATATCTGGGAATCATTGTGGTCTCTTTTGCTCTACTATTGTTCCTAACACAGTCCTTGTTTTAATCATCTTCATTAAATAAATCTATACCCAATGTTATAAATTTCTTGTCTTATGAAGAAGATCTGGGCATCATCCTGGTCTCTTTTGCCCTACTATTGTTCTTAATCACAGGCCTTGTTTTAATCATCTTCATTAAATACAGAGAAACTCCCCTTGTCAAAGCCCACAACAGGAACCTCTCCTACGTCCCCCTGTTCTCCCTCCTGCTTAGCTTCTTGTCTCCTTCTCTCTTCATTGGTCAACCAAGGAAAACCACCTGCCTTCTCCGACAAACGGTTTTCAGCATCATCTTCTCAGTTGCCATTTCTTCTCTCTTGGCCAAAACCATCACGGTAGTGCTGGCTTTCCTGGCCACAAAACCAGGAAACTGAGTGAAGAGATGGTTGGGGAAGAGCTTGGCCAACTCCATCATCCTTTCTTGTGCTGCAGTCCAAATTGTCATCTGCTCCATCAGCTACATTATCCTTCTGAGGCCAGACCTGAACACAAAGGAGCATCTCACAGCCAGAACAACTGAAAAAGCATGATATTTAATACCATTATGATATTGGAATAATTGTTAAAGTTTATTTTATTTGAAAGGTGATATTATTTCCACTTCAATAGTAGGCAAGAGCCAAAGAAAAGCAAATCTACTTGCTTCAGAATGGGAAATGATTGAATGACTGTATTTCTTGTATCTGCCTATTCAACCCAATAAATCTTGCTAAAGAGAACTCTGGGAAAGTCATTCAGAGGAATGTAATATTCAACAACTACCAATGAACCAGACACCTTATGAAAAATAATTGAGGCACTTGTTCCTACTAACAGCAACTAAAGATGTTTGAGTGTGTGTGAGAGAGAAAGATCATAAGATGGGAGCTGTAGGAGCTCTGCTCTGTGTTGTTGGATCATCTCCATGAGAAGCCTTGGAATGGCAGAATGACCTGGAATGCGGGGATTGACCTGCTCTCCATCACTATTATGTCCTTCTTTCTTTTTTCTTTCTTTTTTTGAAAAGTTTTTTTTATTTTAATTGAATAAAAACACACAAAAAAAGAATCATCCTTCATTACATCTTGAAGAAAGTGTGTCGATTGGTTACAAATAACTTTCGTGCATTTCTTCCACAGTCATTACTTATAGTTCATATTAGATTATACACTTTAAATCAAAAATCTTTGTATATCTTACTATCAGTGTACCACAATTCTCATTTGACTACAATTATTTGAACATGCTTTTACCTCAAATCATTCATACTTAAAGACACAACCACATGATCGCATTCATTAGCTATTTCAAAAAAATCCTCCAATAACATTACACTTTTATGAATCTTTTAAGTAAAAGTCAATTAATAAAGTTTTTAAAACTTCCCCCCCTTCTCCCCCAACTCACTGTTTAGAATTTATATCCAAGTTACTTTTGCCAATACCATAGCATGTATATATTATTAAACAATGTCCATTGACATTTCCTTGTTGTTATTATAATTGGCTAAAAATCATTTACTATTTATGTCCCATCTCCTCTTGTCAAACCCCCCCAAAAGAAAAAAAACCTTACACCTTTATGACACGATCTAAAGAAAAATTTGTTAATAAAATTTATAAGTCTTTTTCCCAAGTCACAATTTGCAATTTATATCCAAATTGCTTTTACTAGTTTGCCAGTACATGTATATATCGTTAATTGTTAATATCCATTATCATTTCATTATTGTTATTATAGTTAATTATTTGTTAACGAATAAACATTTAATAACAATCTAACAATCTAAGAGTTACTAAATTCCTACTTATTGATTACCAAAATCAACTAATTTTTTATTATCAACTTTCATTGTCAACCTGTATCTTTCCAGTAATGAAACAGTCTTATCTCTTTTGCCAATTGTGGTGTCGGTCTTCTTTTTATCTCCTTTATAAGATTTTTATAGACTTCTCTCCGCACTTTGTCTCAAGATCTCGTGGATCACTTTGGCTCAGGCAGTGGAATCCCCCACTGGTTCCCTCTCTCTGCCAAGCGAAGGAATCGCAGAAAACTCTATGGAGCCCAGAATGGGGCTTCCTCGAACTTCGGGATTGGGAGGGTCCAGAAAGAAGGAGGACCAATGGGAAACCTCCCTCCTGCAGCATCATCGGTCTCCGGGCAGAGTCTCCCTTGACTTCACCCAGTGCAGAAGAGCATTCCAAGCAGAGAAGCCCCTGTTGGTTCTTCAGGCCAAGATCCCCCCCTCCCACTTTCCCCGCCTCTCTCTCCCCGCAGAACTGGCTCTCCTCCTCTGCCAGGAGATCGATGACACTCAAGCATGGGAAATTCTCATTGGTGTTGCCCCTCGTTCTGGACCCTCCCATCTCAAAAGTCTAAGATAAAGGCTCCACCCTCCCCAATGCAGAACCGCGGATTCCTCCTCTGGGTCTGGAAGCATCAGGCCAGACACACAGGCACAGGCGCACGCTTCATTTCACAGATGAAGTTTCTGCCGAAGGAAGAGTTACTGCACTAGATAACAAGTGGGGAGGGGAAGCCCCGCAACCAGCTAAGACCTGGGGGTCACAGACACCCCGCCAATCCGAAGGGAAGCTAAATCAGGAAGAGGCGGAGAGGATCTGCAGGGATCCCTCCTAGCCCAGCCAGACCGTCCGATTCTCCACCCCTCAACCCCAAACATGAAGGAACCCCCACCCCTCCTTCGTTGGGCCAGGAGGAAATTTTGCCAGTGTAAAAGTGCAGATGGAGAGTGGAATTGTGATGAGTTCCCCCCCCCCCAGAATTTGCATATTTCAGCTGTGGAACAAGAAGTGCTCCTAAAACAAAAGGCTCCTTTTTATTATTATTATATTAAGATTATCATGGCATAAAATAGAAAATAAAGTTAGTATGGAAGCAGGAAAGGAAAAGAAAGAGAGAGGAGAAGGGTGGAATAAAGGGGAAAAGAAAAGAAAGGAAAAGGAAAGGAAGAGAGAAGAAAAGGAAGGGAAAGGAGTGGAGTGGAATGGTGCAGCTGAAAAATCAAGTCTCAAGATCCCGTTGACCACTTTGGCTCAGGGAGTCCAATTCCACCTTGCTTCCCTCTCTCCGCAAAGCGAAGGATCGCAGAAAGGCTGCTGAGCCCAGAACGGGGCTTCAGACCACGCAATGCCTGAGAAACACGGGATGTTCAGAGAAATGCAGGCTACAACCAGTAAATCAACGAACCGAGGAAGTCTCCAACGGACCAATGGGAATTCTCCCTTTTGCAGCGTCACCGGTCTCCGGGCAGAGTCTCCCTTGACTTCACCCGATGGAGGAGAAAGTTAGGTGCAGCGAGACGGGAGGGAGGGGGAGGGGGAATCTTTTCAGTCTTGGGGGCCCGCAGCTCAAGGGGGTTCATGCCAGCCCTGGAGGGGAGGGTGGATTTCCTCCCCCCCCCCCGATCCTACATGGAGTGGGGCTGCAGTGGACGTGGAAGTCTCTGGGCGGGCTGGTTGGGGAGTCCTTGGGCGCCTAGGCACGCATGCATGCTCGCACACACACGCACTTCATCATTGGGAGTGCCCCTCCCCCAAACCTGTGGCAGCCCTGCCCTGCCCTCCCCCTCCCACCCGGAAGCTTCTGCCTTTTATCCCTTCCTGGCAAAGGGGCTGCCGGAGGGCCGCTTGTACCTGCAGCGCTGTGGGGTTTTCTGACCCTCCGCATATTAACAGCTGGGTTTGGGGTTCAAGAATCGCTGTTGTGGATGTCAATGGAGGGAATAAGAAGGGGGGAAGCGGGAATCTCTGGCTGAGAATCATGAAGAGAGCAAAGGAAGTAGAGGGTCCCGCCTGGGGCTGTCATGAACCCCCACCTCCTTGAGCTGCATCGCTCCCCCCAAATACCGAAACTGATCCCCCCTCCCAATTTCTCCTCTCTTTGCGATGGACTCCCTCCTCCTTCAGGTGAAGCCACAAAGGACTCTTCCCAGAGACCGATGACGCTCAAGCAGGGAGAATTCCCATTGGTGCTGCCGCTGGTTCTGGTCCTTCCCATCCTCCAAAGTCCTAGATCAAAGCTTCCTCCCCCCCAATTCAGAACCGCCGATTCACACGTTTCATTTCCGAGATGAAGGTTTCCGCCATAGGAAGAGGCGCTGCGCTGGATGAGAAGAGGAGAGGCGCACCCCATAGCCAGGGACGACTTGGGGGTCACAGAAATCCCCCAATCCGGAAAGCCCTCAGCTACACCAGAAAGAGGCTGAGAGGATTTGCAGGGATCTAATACTGACAGATCCTCTCCCCAGCTCAACCCCCCTTCCCGGGGAATCCTCTGCTGGGCTCTCTCGGGAAAAGCGCCGCTTCACTCCATGGAAGAAAAAAACGCGATTTCCTTCCTTCAAACACCCCCTTTCTGATTCCCCTCCTCAACCCCGATTGTGTCAGTATCTCCCACTTTCTTTCTGTGGGTCAGGAAGATCCCCCTCTTCCTTGGAAAGCAGCCCTGAATAAAGATCCCGGAATAAAGTTTGGCCATCTCTCCCCCCCCCCCCCCACGCCTCCCCCATGCATCCCTTCCCAGGTCCTTCTGGCTGGAGGGACAGAGAGGAGCCAACGCCTGGCTTTTCCACAGGTGTCTGTGGATGGAAGCCTCTCTGGGGCTTTCTATGCCCCTTGACAAGCTTCTCTTAAATGCAGGTTTTCTAGCCATGAAAAAGAGCTTTGAGTGTGTTAGTTCAAGGCCAGTTTGACATTCCTTTGAAAGACTATTTGAATCTTGTGCTGCACAAAAGGTCCATTTATATTGGGAAGGAAAGTTGGGTTCTGCCAGCTAGAATGTTTCTGATTCGGCCATTACTAAGTCAATTACAGGGTTTTTTTTAATGTTCCAGATGATAATGAGTCTCTTAGAGCCAGACTTTTTCTGTTTTTACTACTTTTATTCATTTTTCAACACTAGACGGTTGCCTTGCCTGGTTGATGCTCTCAGGACAAACCATATAAAACATATCCCATCCTCAGTCTGATACTCTTCTCTGTAACCTTAACACAGATAATAAGATTTGTACTGTCCATGGGATGAGTCAAATGTACAGAAACATAAGCGAGGGTGCCAGGTGCTGAATTATGCGCAGACTCCACCGCCTTCTTTAAAGTAAGGCATCCCCTCCAAAATAAGACTTAATATCGGTTTTTTATACATAAAATCATCATTAGGGCACAGAACCAGTTGTTAAATCATTTGAATCCCACCACTGGGCTGCTGTGCCTTGTTCCGACGTTCCCCAGGTGCGTGGGACGGGCAAGGGCTGCACCACGGCTGTACGTTTGGGCAAGGCAAGAGGGGAGTGTGGAGGGCGACTTACTATCCATCCATCCATCCATCCATCCATCCATCCATCCATCCATCCATCCATCCATCTCTGTGTGTCTGAGACTAGGTTGAGGGTCCATCTCTCTCCGCTAAATAAATCAAGAGAACGTGGCGTTTTCTTTAATCTCCTGTCCTGTCCATCAGCCTCAGGATCATCTGCCAGGGGAAGAAGCGCCCCGGAAGGGCAGGCTGCCTAACGGGGTCTTGAACACACATGGGACCTTTACGCGGAAGGGGAGAATGGGTCGGCGCCTCTGGTGGGGGAGAGGGTGGATCGGCCCCTCAGGGCTCCAGAACAGGGCTCGTTGAAAGCCTAGCAGATTTCTCGCCCTTCCAAGTTGCGCTGTGCTGGGACGGGGCGGAAGGGCGCTGGGTCTGCCGGGGGCTGCAGGCCGTTCGGAGAGGTGACGCTGTCGGAGGGTGGGATGCGCCAGTCCCTGATTGAGTCTCTCGATCCCTCGGATGGAACCTCCGTCCCTTCCAAGACTCCCTCTGGCAAGTTTTCCTTTCCCCCAGAAAGAACAAGTGGGCTCTTCATTGAAAAACAGGCTTTATTGGACTGTCAGCGCAGCTTTGGGGGGGGGGGGGTCCTCTGACAGCTCTGCCAACCCCAAAACCCCTCAGCCTCAGTTCCTCAGTGGGCAGAGAAGAGCAAGAAAGAGGGTGAGGGGTCTGGAGGCTGAACCAGATGATGGTCGATTAAGGCAGCCCCCCCCCCCCCCCCCAGGGGCTGGCTCCGTGGAGAGAGGTTTTTTCCCTGGACCAGAGAGGGGGGAGGTTCGTGGGCTGCCTTCCTCCTGTGGGTGGGGCTTGCTGGTGTTCCTGGCATGCAGGGAGGGGGGGGTGGATTAAGGGACTGGGTGTGTCTGGTGTAAAGAGTATAAGATGCATTAACAGATTAACAGAGTTGGAAGAGAATGACTGCAGGGGATGGGATGACACCTTCCAATATTTGGCCGATGTCCCAGAGAATAGGGGCTCCATTCATCCTCCGGAGCCCCTGAAGGCAGGAAAAAGGAGCAAGGGATGGAAGCCCAGTGAAGAGAGATCCAACCAAGAAGCCAGGAGAAATTTCCTGACAGTGAAAATCTATTAATCAGTGGAAGAATTTGCATCCCGGAAGTTGTGGCTACTCCATTGAGGGAAGTTTTCAAGAAGAGATTGGAGAAGTATTTCTCTGAAATCTCCAGCTTGAGAAGCAGGTTGGACTAGAGAACCTCCAAGGTCCCTTCCAACTCTGTTGTTTTGTTATTCTGATTCAGGCCAAAGATGAATTCAGAGACTGGTCAACAGAATTGCTGATTAAAAACAATCTTATACACTTTTGACTATTTACTGGGTGTCAAATACCAATAAGAAATCATTTTATAAAAGTTCTCTTTTAAGGTTGTAGTTCAGCATAAATTTTAATATAGACCACATATTTTCCCATTGTTCCGATATTATGACCAAAATTATAACCAATCCAGTGAATCATGCAACATTTAACATATTCACTGTTAGTGGATTCACCATCTACTTCTTTTTAGCTTCTTATTTTATTCTTCCTTTTCTGATTGGAAATGCATTTGGATTTTGTGAGTTATATCTGGCCAAATCTAAATGGAATAAACAAAAAATGATGATTTTCTCGATTTAGGTACTAGATGTTCAACTATTAAAAAGCAATCTTTCAAATAAAAAAAATGTTTGGGTGCAGATAAATAGACAAACAAACTTTGGGTGTGTCCATGAGGCTTCCTGAGTCAAGATAGATTAAAATAAGGACTTTTTAAGTGTCTGTCTGGAAATGGACTCAAATGAATCTCGCTGGACTTTGTCACATTTTGAAATAAACGTCTTAAGTGGAAAAGGAGCAGGAGAGTAGGAAGGCCACAGTTGTGCAGAGACGCATCTCAGGCCAAACCAGTTATTATTGAGGGCAGCAATATAACTTTGCATTGTATTTCTCATTCACGAGGCTGTTTCCAAGGTGACAGAAAACTTCTTGGAAAGAAAAGAGGAAGAAGAAATCCCCAGGGCTTCCAAAATTATAGGGGAAAGGTGTGAACACCTGCTACAGTTCCTCTGCAGAGCTAAAAGTCAGCCTGTAAACAAGAACTTCCTTCCAAAGACAAAGAACATTCTCCCTCCCTCTGTGTATGTGTGGTTTTTGTTTAACTACACAAAGTTCTGATGACAAGTTTTGACTGAGCCTGATTGTTGGAGAATGGCCACACTATTGCATCAACTGTTTTGTGGCAATGCCCCTGAGCATTAACTTTCAAAGTAAAGTAAATTTATTCTGCTTCCTGAAATAACAGAGAGCTATTTCAGATCTGTGACATGCTCAGGCATTAACTGACCCCTGGGATTTTCTCTTTAACTACTGTGCCAACAATAGGTCAGATTTCATTTTCTTCAGCCACAGGTGCCGTGTATTCCCTCGGGGCCAATTTCAGAGATGGAGCTCTTAAACCTCTCAATGCTAGATGACAGATTTAATTCAATCTCTGCCCCTATCATTATGAGCCACGTGGGGATTATTTCCCTTTCATTTCCCTCCAGAGAAACAGCCAACAAACTTTGAGTACAAAAACTAGTTGGAGAATTATGATAAAAGTTTCTGCTCTGCTCTTTGGACAAATCCTCCAGGGGAGACTCTGGGCAGAGACTCGGGGAGTTGGGGGCAGCTTCTCCTCCCTCTGACCCTGAAAGCCCTGAATGGAAACTTTTCCTGCTGGAGAACTTGGCTTCAGGCAAAAAGTGTCTAAGGATAATTTCAGACTTTGTACTCCCCCCACCACCAAGATCAGGGCTGCCTGGATCTCTTCCCATCAAAGCGTCTCCAGGGCAATCATGAAAGATGAGGCCAAAAGCAGAAACTGCTTCTCCCTTTTTGCAGTTTGTGGAAACCTGCAACCGTCTGAATGCTTGAATCAAAAGATGGCTTCCTATTTCATTGTCTCTTAGCTCCACTTTCCCCATCACTCTTATTAAATCAGTAAAAGGCCAATTATGGCTTCTCAATACACTGAGATATGTTTTAGAAAAGGGAAATAGACACACAAAATCTTTCTTCTGAAGAAAGCTTTGTACATATCACCCCAACCCCAATTTAGGTTCCTTGAAACATATTAAATTAAATAGCTTAAATTACATTCCTAAAAAAATAATCCCAGAAGAGTAAAATATTCTGCTTTACCTTTATTATTATGATTAGATTGTGCATATGCTCACACAAAGGAAGCCCACTTTTTGCATTGTGGCCCCATCATGTGCACTGGGCTCAGAAAATGACTCCATGTTACGTCACTTGTTTTAAGCACCTTTAACTCACCTCAGTTCACTCCCTGGCTCAGGGCATCTCAACCTTGGCAATTTCAAGATGGCTGGACTTCAACTCCCAGAATTCCACAGCCAGCACAGATTAAGGACTGGGGAATTCTGGGAGTTGAAGTTCACCCATCTTAAAGATGCCAAGATGGAGAAATACTGCTCTACATAGAAGTCAGCACAACCAAAGTGTGTGTGTGTGTGTGCAGGAAACCCATCAATGTTCTTTCTCAATCCCTTCGGATTGAGAAAGAACTACCTTTAGAGAGGGAAGGTTCAGAAATGGGGACTTTTCTTGCATGGAATGAAGCTTACGGAGCAAAATGGGGGCATAAGCAGAGGTTTGAGGCAGCTGTTTCAACCCCTCTGAACGACCCTCAAAACATTTAGAGTGCAACGTGTTGTATCCTGGCAGATGACATCAGGGATTTCCCCCTGACGGCCGGCATCTGCACTAGCAACAGCCAGGTCGTGTCTGATTGGATAAGACGCGACCTGGCTGAGAGCGGGGAAAATCCGGTGTTCGGATTGGCTGGCTTGTCTGACAGCTTCACATAAATAGCTGTCAGACTAGCCCAGCCGTGCTTCTCTCCTGTATTGCTGTCACAGCTGTTCTGTTGAATAAAGTCTATATTAATTGCCTCACGGTCTCCATTCGTGTTTGTGCCAACCTAACACTGGCGCCGAGGATGGGATACAGCTGCCGCTGACCCACCGCACGTTACCACCTTGGCACAACCAGACCGGTCAATTCTCTTTTCTCCTGCCTGACCGATTCCGGCTCTTCTCTCAGGAAGACCATGTCGGCGATGCCTACGTTCGCCCCTTTCGGCTGCGATGGGGAAACCTGGGAAGCGTTCCTGGAGCGCTTCGAGTGCTATCTAATCGCTAACGGCAAACGCAATGTACCGGACGACGAGAAGTGCAGCTTCTTCCTAAGCTGCTGCGGCACACCAATGTTCAGCGCCGCTTGCTCTCTCGTGGCTCCGCGACCAGTCCACTCACTGGACTGGGTCACTCTGACGGGGCGTCTGCAACACCACTACGCCCCGACGCCGTCCTGGGTCGCGAGGCACTATGCCTTCAGGCGTTGTGTTCAGAAGCCGGAAGAATCAGTGAGCCAATTCCTCCAGTCACTCCGCACAGCGGCCATGAGGTGTGAATTTGCAGATCAGGATCACAACCTCACAGAACAATTCGTGTGCGGAGTGAAGGACTTGCGCCTTCGCCGGCGGCTCCTGTCCCAGGCGGACATCACCCTTACCGGGGCCATTGAGCAAGGGAGGGCGGCTGAACTTTCGGACGAGTCGATGGCGGAGATGTTCCACCTTCCGCCTCCGCCCGGCCGCACTTGCTTAATGGACGAACTGGTCCCTCTACCGGCCGGCTATCCAGAAGAGGGAGCAGTAGCCCGCATCGGCCAGTCGGCCCGAAGACGCGCCCCTCAGCGAGCCCGAGAAGCCACTACTGCCTGCCTGGGCTGCGGAGGCAACCACGACCACTCAGGTTGCCCCTTTAAGGCTGCCGTGTGCCGCCACTGCCTTAAAAAAGGGGCATCTGGCTCAGGTCTGCAGAGCGCCATTGCCGCTGACACAGCGCCAAGATGACCCTTCGCCTGCAACAGCCGCTGCCCCGAGACCAGCAGCCCGACCGGGTCGACAGCAGCAGTCATCGCGCGGCGGCTGCTACGCCGTGGACACCGACCAGCACGCCAGCCCTGCGGAGTCGGCCTTCCACACCTGTGCAGGTGCGGAGCGCATCAAGGCGTCGCTCCTAATTGAAGGCTCCCCCTGCACCATGGAAGTGGACTCGGGGTCGTCCCGGTCACTCCTCTCATGGGCAGAGTTCTCTCGCCTCTGCCCTGGTATCCCCAAGACTCAGCTCTCCTCCCCAGATGCAACCCTTCGGGACTACCAGGGGACTTTAATTCCTACCCTGGGTTGTTACCTGGTGCGGGTGGAGTATGGGGACTTTGCGGGGTGCCTCCCCCTCTTGGTAGTTGAAAAGC
Organism: Natrix natrix natrix; assembly: GCA_029891615.1. Taxonomy (NCBI): domain Eukaryota; kingdom Metazoa; phylum Chordata; class Lepidosauria; order Squamata; family Natricidae; genus Natrix; species Natrix natrix. Next base: position 25,413 of record JAKRSK010006897.1, read on the forward strand.
CTTTGCCGGCCCTCCTGGGCCTGGACTGGTTCCCGGCACTTGGATTATCAGTGCACGGGGTACGTCAAGTAGTGGCCACGCCTCCTGACGTGGCCAACGTGCTAACAAAATTTGCTGACGTATTTGATGGGCAGCTGGGGGCATATAAGGGAACACCCATCTCCCTCAATCTCGATCCCCAGGTTGCCCCCATTAGGCTGAAGGCCCGTAGGGTGCCTTTCGCCTTGAGGGCCAAGGTTGATGCGGAGCTGGACAAGCTCATCGCGCAGGGGGTCTTGGAGCCAGTGGATTACTCCAAGTGGGAGACCCCTGATCCCGGTCAAGGCGGATGGTTCTATTCGCCTCTGCGCAGACTTTAAATCCACCATTAACCTTGCCCTCCAGGCGAACCCCTATCCAGTTCCGGCAGTGCAGCACTTGCTCCATTCTTTAGGACAAGGCTGCATCTTTGCGAAACTGGATATGGCGCAGGCCTACCAGCAGCTCCCGGTGGATGACGAGGCGGCGGCTGCACAGACCATCGTCACCCACCGTGGAGCCTTCCGTTGCCGCCGCTTGCAATTCGGCGTTTCCGTTGCCCCGGGGATCTTCCAGAGCCTTATGGAGCGTTTGCTCCATGGGCTCCCTGGCGTGGTTCCATATTTCGATGACGTTCTGATCGCTGTCAGCAGCCGATCAAGCCTCATCGAAATACTTGAGAAGGTCCTCGAACATTTCAGGGCCGTGGGTTTAAAATTGAAACGCAGCAAATGTTTGTTTGCTGTGCCGCGGGTGGATTTCCGGGGCTTCACCATTGATGCCCAGGGGATTCACCCCACTCCTTCTAAAGTAGCAGCCATCAGGAACGCCCCCATGCCTGCCTCCAAAACGGAGCTGCAGGCGTTCCTTGGCTTACTAAACTTCTACGCGCCATTTTTACCCCATAAGGCGTCACTAGCCGAGCTGCTGCATCGGTTGCTCGACCGATCGGCAGCCTGGTGCTGGGGCAGCCGCGAAGCGCATGCGTTCGCGGCTGTCAAAGAGATGCTGACGTCAGAGGCAGTCCTCGTTCAATATACGGACAAGCTGCCTTTGACTCTTGCCTGTGACGCCTCCCCCGTGGGTTTGGGGGCGGTCCTGAGTCATGTGCTGCCCAATGGCTCGGAGGCCCCCATTGCCTTTTATTCCCGGACACTGACTTCTGCGGAACGCAATTACAGCCAGATTGACAAGGAGGCTCTGGCTGCAGTGTCAGGGATTAAGAGGTTCCATGATTACCTTTATGGGCGGCATTTTACTTTGTTCACCGACCATAAGCCACTCCTTGGGCTTTTGGCGGGAAACAAGCCGACCCCTCCCATTCTTTCCCCTCGCATGACTAGGTGGACAGAGTTCCTAGCTGCTTACAGCTACACTCTGCTCTACCGTCCGGGCAAGCACATAGGGCACGCTGATGCCTTAAGCCGCTGCCCTCTTCCCGTGTCCGACCCTCTGACAGTGCCCTGCCTGTCGGTTTTGGCCATAGCAGATTTGGCTTTGCCACTCTCATCCGGAGATGTGGCTGCAAAATCTAGGGCTGACCCTGACCTGTCCCAGGTCATGCTTTGGGTCCAGAGGGGCTGGCCTGAAGGGCCGGTGCCAGAGCACCTGCGCCCCTTCAAGGCCAGGCAGCTGGAGCTGTCACTCCACAGTGGGTGCCTCCTGTGGGGTGACAGGGTGGTCATTCCGCCCAGCCTGCGTCACCAGGTGCTATCTCGCCTTCATGAGGGCCACCCTGGCATAGTGCGCATGAAAGTCCTGGCGCGCAGCTATGTGTGGTGGTCCCGCATGGACGACGGGATAGCAGCCTGGGTGGCCGGCTGCTCCACCTGCCAACTTTCCCGACCGGCGCCCCCGGCTGCCGCACCGCAGGAATGGGAACTGCCCCGAGGCCCTTGGTCCCGTCTGCACGTGGATTTCGCGGGCCCGTTCAGAGGCCAGGTCTTCATGATAGTGGTGGACGCCTATTCGCGCTGGGTGGAGCTCATCCTCATGAGGTCCACCACAGCCGAGGCCACGGTCAGAGAGCTGACTAGGCTGTTTGCCACCCACGGCCTGCCGGACGTCATCGTCTCTGACAACGGGCCTCAATTCGCGTCCACCACTTTCCAGCTGTTCCTGGCCCGTCAGGGCATCCGCCATGCCCCAGTCGCCCCATACCATCCTGCTAGTAATGGCCGGGTGGAACGGGCGGTTCGTTCGGCCAAGGAGGCGTTGGGCAGGATGGAGGGGGCGGACTGGCAATCAAGGGTGGCTGCTTACCTTTTGATACAGCATGCCACTCCTTGCCCCCTGTCCGGAAGGTCTCCAGCAGAGCTGCTGATGGGCCGGCGCCTGCGGACCACCTTGGATAGGCTGCACCCGCTCTATTCCAAGGAACAGCCTGGCAACCTGGGGGCCCCTTCTCGAGATTTTGCTGTGGGTGATCTGGTATGGGCGCAGGCGTTTTCAGGGGCTGTCAGGTGGGTGGCTGCCACCGTCACCTCCATAACCGGCCCCTGTTCTTACAGGGTCCAGCTGCATGATGGGACCGAATGGCGGCGCCACCTGGATCAATTGAGGCGCCGCCAACTGTCCAACTCCAACGACAATCCTGCAGGGTCGGCCGTCGTCGTGACTCCGTTGGCACCCACTGCTGCATCGCTTCCTGGTGCCCTTCCACCAGGAGCAGTCGACCCATTCCAGCTGCCCTGGGTTACGCCTAGTGAGGACGCCGCCTCCTGGCCGTCCATTGTTGAGGATGCTCCGCCCGTTTGGCGAACTCCTCCTGGTTTCCCGCTGGCCTTCCCCCATTCAGGCCAGGCCTACCCTGATGTTTCCAACTCAAGCCCGCCTTCGGCCGCGCCCCCTCGGCCCTGCCTACATGTTCCATGTAGTCCACCTCCGGAGGTAGGCCCCCAAGATGGCGCCCGGAGCTCCACTCCCTTGCGGGACGAGCTTCCACAGGCACCACCTTCTCCTCCGGCGTCTTCTGCTATTCTGAGGCGCTCTGGGCGGGTCCGGCGCCGCCCAGCCTATCTGCGTGAGTACGCTTGTGCGACGTACGCACATGCGCACTCACTGGGGGGGAAGGGGTGTTGTATCCTGGCAGATGACGTCAGGGATTTCCCCCTGACGGCCGGCATCTGCACTAGCAACAGCCAGGTCGCGTCTGATTGGATAAGACGCGACCTGGCTGAGAGCGAGGAAAATCCGGTGTTCGGATTGGCTGGCTTGTCTGACAGCTTCACATAAATAGCTGTCAGACTAGCCCAGCCGTGCTTCTCTCCTGTATTGATATATATAGCTGTTCTGTTGAATAAAGTCTATATTAATTGCCTCACGGTCTCCATTCGTGTTTGTGCCGACCTAACACAACGGAAATTGTGTACTGTGCAGTCAACTCCCATTTACTCCCATGTTTCTTAGCTTTAACTGACTGGGGAATTCTGGGAGTTGAAGTCCACCCATCTGAAAGTCTCCAGCGTTGAGAAACACTGGTTGACGCTGATTCAGCCCTGAAACCGGCTTTCCCATCTCTCCTAAACTTTTTTCCCTTTTGAAGGAGACTTCGGTTTTTCTACCGATTGTTAAGAGGCTTTTGAGCTTCTCCTTGCAGGGTTTTCCAGCTCGGTTTCTGCCCTGGAACTTCCTGTTCTGTTTCACGTGGAGTAAGTGAACACTCTGCAAACCATCCCTATGCAGAAGCCATCTGATTGGAGAGGGAAAACTACAAGAGGAACCGGAAATGCATCACGGGAACAATAGAGATGAATGTGATGCAGGAAACAGCTGCAATAGAGAGGAATGATAGAGCTGCATGGAAGGTAGACATAACACCTGTAAATCTTCCCCTTTTCAGGTTAACCAAACAACATTGTGAAATTTCAGATGAGAACCAGCACCAACACATCCTACAGGTTAAGGCTCTGCCCTCTGCCAGAGAAAACAGGGCATATGGGGCCACATACCCCTCCTCGCCAAGCTCAATTTTTGCTGGTCCTTTGCTGTTTCCAGCCCCCTCCTTCCCCAGGCAAGATCTAAGCACCCCATGGGCTGGATCAGGCCCACATGCCTTGAGTTTGACCCCCCTGTCCTAATGGTAGTTCCAGCAGGCAAGTCAGGGAGAAATTCAATTTCCCAGAAGTCTGAATAAAGATCCACTAATATCAGGTCCTCTTTTCCTGCTGTAGGGAGAGACATCCATCTGGGTTCAGTTGCAAGTGGGGAAAAAGAGGCTGGAAACATGGAGGCCGCTTGGAAAGATGGTTTCTAATGGTGGACAGGATCACCTGCCCTGATGATGTTGGGTGAAGAAGGAAAAAGGGAAGAGAGGCTGAGAGTCCCTGAGTTTTATACCCTCTCTGGGCTTTTGAATCTGAGCTTGTATTCTGATTGGTTGTCAGGCTCCCATGGGGCCATGCAGGGGCAACTCAGTAGGCTGCCCTGAGTCCCAAGCTTGGTTGAGGCTTGCTGGGCAATGATGTAATGAAAGGGCTTTGGGATTCCTATTGTGGCTCTGCCTGAGGGAGGTAGATCTTTGTTATGTAGAACAGACTGACTCAGGCCTTAATGGCCCATTAACGAAAGTGAGGGGGCAGGAGCTGCTTTGTCTTTAAAACATGTTTCTCCTTTTCTCATCCAGGGAAATATAATAGTCTGCCTTTTTAATATTTCTTAAAATGTTTCATTTTTCTAGGAGGGGGTGGGTGCTAATTTCCTATCCTGCATAGATGAACAAATCTATACTGATGAACTTCCAAGGATGTGATGGTATCTGATGTGACGTCAGGATTTCTTTTTGTTGCAAACCTGCACATGATGCTATTTCTCCTGTTTTTGACTTTGCATGTGGCTTCAGATTGAAGCTACATGCAAAGGACCTTGTAGGAGAAAAGGATAAATTCCTTGGGTCAAGCTCTCTGGGAACAAGTTTTGGGACAGGCAGGATCTGTGCTCTTGATTGTACTTTTCTCTCCTTTCTAGATGAAACTGAGTGCTTCTGGGAGTCTTTGAATTCCTCCAACTGTTCCTGTTGTTTGCGTTAGAAACAGGAAGCGAATTGATTCCCCGCATGAATGATGGACCTCCTGCTTCTGATGCTGATGCTGCTGGTGTCCCATCCAGTCTCTGGGAAGCTGAGAATGAAATGTCCGCTGAGTTTGGAGCATCAGGATAGAAAAAAGACTATGGAGCTTTTACAGCCCAGGAGACCATCTCATTGGTATAGTCACAACTGCAAAAGAAATATTGCATATAAAATTGCCTTTCAACATGGCTCCTCCTGTTCAATCTGATTTGTAAGTCATTCAGGATGATGGAATTGCATTCCTCCCATTTTCTATTTCTAACACTCTCCTTTTCTTCTTATTTCACTTAATTTTATACCATAGGACCTGTCTAATTTCCTTAATGATTTTGATTTCCATGGCTTCCCTCTTTTGTCTTATTTGTGGAAGAGATTGAAATTCAAAAACAGGGTTGATAAAAAAAATTGAAGGAAATTCAGATTACTTTCCTTTCTCAGTTTAATCCTGAGTTCATCACTTGAATACTGAACTTCATTTAAGTAGTGATAGAAATAATTGTACTTGCCTCTTCCCGGCCCATTTCCATATTTGTGTAATTGATCGTTGGTTTTCGATCAAGTTGGCTTAAGGCTCAGTAGACTTCTGGAGGATTATATATTTTGAAAGTATTTGTTGTTGCTGTTGACTATAATAACCAGGGCCGGATTTTCCTATAGGCTAACTAGGCTTCAGCCTAGGGCCTCAAGATCAAGAGGGGCCTTTTATTTATCTGTGCCACATTTTTTATAAAGGTTAGTACCAATTACAACATGTTTCATTTAATATATTGATATATATCACAGTAATGATGTATTTTATTATCTCTCATGTAATTTACAAACTTAAAAATGGGAGGTGAAAGGGCCCCATAAGTGGAATAGCCTAGGGCCTCTTTTCATCTAAATCCAGCCCTGATAATAACATAAACATTGTTTTACAATAGGAATCGTTATGCTATTCACAATATCCTACAATTACTTTTCACCATTCAAGTGCAAAACAAGAATCCCCAGTTCCTGCACAATCTCACACTGGGCTACAACATCCATGACAACTCTATGAGCACTTTCAGTACTTCAGATGCCTTGCTGGACATTCTCTCCACTGGAGAAGCCAATGTCCCCAACTACGGCTGTGGGAGGAAGGAGAATCTCCTGGCTCTTTTTGACGGAGCTAGAAGAGACATTTCCATCCAGATGTCAACATTAGCAGATATCTACAAAGTCCCACAGGTTTGTGTATGTTATTTTCTATCTGGTAAAGTGTGTGGGGTGGTGGGGATGAGCCATAGATCCAATATCTTCTCCGTAGAATTCAACAGCTGTTTTTCAGAATATTAGTGAACATGTCAACTATTTTTAGTCCATTATGTTCATGTTCAAATTCACCATTAAAGGTCTGAAGAGCCAGAAGGTCCCTATAGAGTATATTCTACCAAATATTCAACTTTTGAAAAAAATATCCAGGGTTTCAGGTCCTCCATTAGCATATTCATTTTCACATATCAATAACATTTGCCTTATCCAATTGGATTCTAGTTGGCAATAGTACTGTCTATGTATATAAAAAAATAAAATAAAAAGATTTCTAGCAATTACAGGTCAGTTACTCTAATAGATGCTGTGGCTAAAATATATGTCATATTCCTCAGTAAATATAGGGTAGAACAAAAGTGCTTTACATGCAGAGGAAAAAGAAGGTTTTAAGTAGAGTTAAAAGGTATATAATTTTTATAATAAATAATGCATAAATTAAGATTTGCCTTGAAATATCACAAAATATGTAAATTGGGTGAACCATGGTTTGTTGGCTTTATAGATGATAGTGCAGCTTTTGGCACAGTAAATGGAGAAATATGATGGAGGAAATTGATTGCCCTCAAAATGGAGCTCAGCCCGTTGGCCCTGATCCAAGCCCTTTCTCCAAGCCCTTGTTTGAGAGGGAGGTTTTTGGGCTCAATGGAGCCCTGTGAAGAAGGATTGATACATACCAAAGGTGAAAGCAAAGGGGCACATTTGAGCCTTTGTTATTCGGTCTAGAGATTAATGACTTAACTGCACTAATGAAGGATCCTGAAGTACACGTGTCTATGGTAATAAATACCATATCGAAATATCGAAACACCCTGACTAACGCTGATAATATTATATTATTATCATATTCATAATTTGGATTGTGTAGACTGTTAAGAAAAAGTGGTGCTTACTGTCATAGTAATTGTCTGATTATTAATAAATCAAATTGAAAATTTGTGGTCTTTGGAAAACAACATCATAGCCATAGGTGCCTATTTGATGGTAATCCAGTAGAGCCAGTAACACCTTTCCTTACCTGGGTTATTTTTCCCTGAGACTGAATCTTGGATCCCTGATCACCAAAGGATCTCATTTATAGCACAGACGAGAGTGAATCTAGTGCTATTTTTTTTTAAAATCATGCTTTCCAATTTCCTTGTCCCCAATTATTAAAGAATAAGCTTGTTTGGCATTTAATAAATGCTACTGTCAGAAAAACCCAATCACAGCATCTGAGGAGAATCTTTGGGGTTGGTAAAAGTACTTTAGCTGCTGCCCTCAGAGATTAATTGTGAATTTATACAATTTCTTCTTTGTATAAATTTGAGGTATATAATTATTTATTTAAAATTAAACCTATTAAAACTGGCAGACTCCCAAAATTATGTCTGTTAAAACAGAGAAATTTTCAGTTAAAGTTACTTCTTGGATTATACAACTGACAATTTGTATTAAGAATTGTGGTCTCCCTTATCTCTTGTACAAGTGAGAAAGAAGCTAAAAACATTGTTCCATCTGGGATACAGGAGCAGAGAAAGATGGTGCAATTTTCAAAAATAACATACAATACTTCCCTTTATTGGATTGAAGGAGCATAGTGATCAAACCAATATTTGCTCTTTGCTTCTGATATGATATACTGCTAGAAATCATTTTTTAGGAATTAAACTTTATTATTGGCTTCTGCTTATATTATTGTATACCATCATAAATTAGTTTTTAGGAACTAATTCTAGCTTAGTTAATGGTAACCTTAATACTGGTTGGCATTAGTACAATGTTTGTTATCTTGCTTCTGTGTCTCGCTTCTATACTTGGCCTCAAAGCTAGGCACATCCTTGAAACTATAGAAGAAACTGTTACCCAGGAATATCAGGCCCCATAGATAAAGGAACCAGAGTAGGGAGTTTTTTCTGCTCATAAATTCTGAATCATGAAAGCCTTCTGCTGGAATGCTCCATAGATAAGGTGGACAGAGACAGAGGCCTGAACAAAGAACGCTTTAAAGACCATGTTGATAATGAACCTTTGTCTCTGGTTGGTAAACTTTGTTTCTATTGGTGTAAAGTGTAATAATACTCTGAGCCACTCTGGCTGGGTGTGGCTATTCCTTACGTGCATTTTGTCTGTATGTTTTTTGGATATGGTATTCACCCAGACTTTTTGCTTTGGCCATAAATAAAAGCTGTTATTTTTTGCAAGCCTCATCTCAAGTCTCACTCTCTTGGCATCTCTGTGACTCGAGGAAACTTCTGAGAACTTACAGGATCAAAACACTTCATTTAACATTGCAAATTTGAATCTAATTGCACTAAATTGTAGAATGATACAGAAATTTGTGTTTCATTTTTATTGTTTTTTTACTTAATTTCTTTTTGCTTTCCATTTTTATAGTCAATATTGTTAATATTTTGTCTTCAATATTTTTAAATGATGACTAAGGAACAAACTATTCTAATATGTTCATCATAAGGAAGTTGGTATTTGTATTTGATCAATAACTAACACTTTGGAGTTGATCTCTCTCCTCCCTGCCGCCCCCGCCCCCTAACACAGGACTCTCCTATACTTTTCAGATCAGTGTTGTAGCTGCTTCAGAGGCCCTGAGTGATAAAAGTCAATTCCCCTTTTTCCACCAGATGGAGCCCAAACAGGGTTCCACTACCAGAAATTGTCCAACTGCTCCTCCATTTCAGATGGACCCTGATTGGCCTCTTTGCTTCAGACACAGACAATGGAGAGAATTTCATTGAGGACTTTCCCTCCTTTGCTTGTCAGATGAGTATATTTGTGTTGTTATATCACAACGATTCTCAAAGACTGGACCTGGCAGCAGCCCTCAGGATTCCCTCTCTAAGTGGAGACAAGTCAATGTCTTTGTTCACTTCATAGAAAATTGTTTCCCCTTTCGATGTAATTTCATTCCATTACCATAAAATATTTGAAGATTTGCCAGGACCCATTGAAGGGAAAGTCTGGATCCTCACCAATTTTGTAGTCTATAATATAAAAAAGAATCGTTTTCTCAAATACATCCATAGTATTTGGAACTTTTGGTTTTTCTGGCAAAAGAGAAGGCCAAAGGATGATACTTTGAAGCCCTATTTCTTTGTGGAAAATGGATCTTGAAGGTCAGTATTTCGTTGTTCCCTTTCAAAGCTCATCTTTTCTGTCAAAGGGCGCAAAAGATGCACCCAAATAGCCCCACTGGAGACCCGATGGAAATGGAAGAGAATCCAGATCCCAATTTACCTCCATGCTTACAGTATCATGAAGACTCTGGCCCATGTCTTGAATGCTGCCTATTCCTCCAGATCAAGGAGGGATAGGAAGGAGGAGAGGAAAAAGATCTTGGGGTCTCCAAGGCTAGCAGCCGTGGCAGGTAAGGGATCCCGATATGGATCCATTAATCTGAGTTCTTTTGGAGAAGGAATCCAGAGGAGGGGAACCATCTCAACCTACTTATGCTGCAAAAGGTCAACAGATTTGGACCTTTTGCTCCTGTCTGACACTCCGGAATTACAGTGAGCAGATCTTAAGTTTCTGTCTAATTTCTTTCAGTTATTAGAAGAGTGTTTTATCTTCCCTTGTCCAGGTGAGAAATTTTGTAAGTTGGAGAAGCTGCTCTCATAATCTTCTCCTTGTCTTCTCCCAAGACTCACGACTCAGTTTGCAGTCAAGTATGATTTTGAGATCATTTTCATGAACATGTATTTATTTATTTACAAATAACTCAAGATGGCAATGGATCCAACATATTTTTGTCCCTTAATCATTTTTATT
>JAKRSK010006898.1:0-250000 GCA_029891615.1 Natrix natrix natrix
ACTTGTTTTTTTGGAAGGAAGTGTCAAGTGGGGCCCAAATGATCTCTCTGAACCCCTGGAACATGTTTCAAATTTTTAAACCATGTTACAAAACTTGACTAGCAAATTCCCTTCTATTGACTGTGTTAGATATTAGCATAAACCGCTGTAAGTCTCCACTCAGGTCCGCCACTAGGGCGGGAACAAGGGGTTGTTCTGATTGGACGGGAGGTGTACCCGATCCCTATAAAAGGGGAGCTTCTAGACCCCAAGTTAAGCTGGGTCACTACTACTACTAAATAAAGAGCTGTTTGTCACTATCGTCCGGAGTCTGCTCTCTTGTTGCCCGAATCTAACACTGGCGACGAAGGTGGGATCGAGAGGCAGATAGGACGAAGAAGATACCTTCAAAATCTTCGGATCCGATCCAGCCCCGGAATTCGATGGAAATTCCGGCAGCCATCTCAGCGCGGCAAATTCAAACACAGACAAGATGGCGATGCACGCTCCACCAGCTCCATACGACCCAATCGCCGAACATTGGGAATCCTACATGCTGAGGTTCGAGTGCTTTCTCGAGGCCAACAAATACACGGGAGTACCGGACTCTCGGAAAAAGAATATGTTCCTGAGCTACTGTGGTCGAGAGGTCTTCGAAACGGCCAGGGATCTTTCCGAACCAACCCTTATCCAGGCGGTATCATGGACGGCACTACAACAAACATTGCAAACACATTACGTGCCAAAACCTTCCCGCCATGTTCGCTGCCAGGAATTCAACACGAGGAACCAGAAGGCGGGAGAATGCATCAACCAGTATGTTGCAGCACTTCGGAAAGCAGCAACGCATTGCGAGTTCAGGGATCTGGACGAGCAAATTCTGGCGCGCCTCATATGCGGGTTAAGAGACATTTCCTTGCAGAAACGATTGTTGGCCAAACCCAACCTAAGCCTGCAAATCGCACTAGATGAGGCGAGAGCTTCTGAATCAGCGGACAGATCATCCGAAACAATACAACATGGGTACAGTGCGATCCAGGCCGGAGCCAGACACGCCAGAGTACATTACGAGGCCACCGATCAAGAGGTCGAGGACAGCGAATTCAAAGACAGCCATCGAATGTGGAGCAGTCACACAAGACCGGTGGGGAAACCCGAATTCCGTTTGCCACCATGCGCAAGTTGCGGAGGGAACCACCCCCGGTCTACCTGCCGATTCAGAAACGTTGTTTGCTCGCATTGCGACAAACTGGGGCACATCGCACGAGTGTGCCGGAGCAAAGTCCCTGCCACACAATGGCAGCCTCCGATTTCCCGCCGACAGAAGCCCAACCCAGGGGCTTGGCAGAAAAGCAAAGGGCGCCCAGAGAGAGAACCAAGGGAGTTAGCCGAGAGAGAATACACACAAAGAGCTGAAAGGGCATATTACCAGAGAGCCGAGAGAGAGTATCCCCAGGATACCGATGCCGAGAGAGAGTTGACCCAGAGAGAACCAATGCGAACTTATCTCACAACGATAGGTCAGGTCCGCACCAAGCGGCCTAAAAAGCTGAAAATCACTGTCCTCCTGGAGGACTCCCCTTGCGAGCTTGAAGTCGACATGGGATCATCCCTGATGATCATTTCATGGTCAGCCATGAAGAAAGCAATTCCGAGCCTTAAGAAGCGCCAACTGCGAACACCAGACATCCTGTTACGAGACTACCAGGGGAACAGGGTCCCCATCGTGGGTCAAGGCACGTTTCGGGTCCAGTTCAAAGACATCATAGCCCAGCTGCCCGTGACCATCGCCAGCGCGCCATTACAGAGCCTCCTGGGACTGGATTGGTTTGAAGCCCTGGGGCTAGAAGTCACCGGAATCAACGCAATGGAAAACAGCAGCGCTGAACAGATTTTTAAGGAGTTCGAGGATGTGTTCAGCCCTGGTCTTGGTAAGTATGTGGGTAAACCAATCTCATTCAATCTAGACCCAAAGGTGGCGCCAATCCAACTCAAACCTAGAAGAGTGCCTTTTGCACTCCGTCCCAAGATTGACAAAGAGAAAGATAAGCTCGTAGAGCAAGGAATCCTTGAACCGGTGGATCACACGCGCTGGGAAACCCCCATCATGACCCCAGTTAAACCAGACGGGTCAGTCCGCATCTGCGCGGACTATAAATGCACAATTAATGTCGCCCTACAACAGAGCGCGTATCCTGTGCCCGTAGTCCAACACCTATTGCATTCGTTGGGGCCAGGAAAGATATTTGCAAAGTTAGACATGGCACAAGCGTACCAGCAACTGCCTGTGGATAGCGCCACGGCGGAGGCCCAAACTATAGTGACACACAGGGGTGCTTTCAAATGCAACCGGTTACAATTCGGCGTAAGCATCACTCCAGGTTTGTTCCAAAGCGTCATGGAACAGCTTTTGCAGGGCATACCAGGAGTCGTCCCATACTTTGACGACATCTTGGTGTCGGCTGCAAACGAGGAGCAACTATTAAAACGTGTTAGAACTGTTTTGGCCAGAATCAGAGAGAAGGGTCTCCGCCTGAAAAAGGAAAAATGCCAAATTAACGTGCCTAGCGTAGAATTCCTGGGGTATAGAATCGATGGACTGGGCATACACCCAACATCGAAGAATATTAAGGCGATCCAGGACGCCCCCACACCACGAAATCAGACCGAGTTTCAGGCATTCCTCGGGCTTCTTAACTTCTACAGCGTTTTTCTAAGACAGAAAGCTACCGTCGCTGAGCCGCTACATCGACTCCTAGCCAAGAACGCGAAATGGACCTGGGGACATTCCGAGGCAGCCGCCTTCGCCGCAGTCAAGCGCCTGCTCACGACCGACTCACTGCTCATCCAATACAGCCAAACTCTACCACTAGTATTGACCTGCGATGCTTCACCCTTCGGCGTCGGCGCAGTCCTCAGCCACAGAATACCAAACGGAAACGAAGCACTCATAGCGTTCTACTCAAGGACTTTATCATCGGCTGAACGAAACTACAGCCAAATGGACAGGGAAGCGTTAGCCGCTGTGGCTGGAGTCAAACGTTTCCACGAGTATCTTTACGGCTGCGATTTCGAACTCATCACAGACCATAAACCACTGCTGGGTCTTTTGGCAGGAAACCGCCCCACACCGGTCTCACTCTCCCCACGCATGACCAGGTGGACTGTTTTCCTGGCTGCGTATTCCTACAAACTGATACATCGACCGGGTTCCACACTAGGGCACGCGGACGCACTCAGCCGCTGCCCACTACCAGAACTGTTAACAGACCCCACTCCCGAGATACCAGTACTATTGATTGACTGTTTGGACTCAGGACCAGTTTCTTCTGAGGACGTTGCTAGGTTTTCTGCTAAGGACAATGTAATCAGACAAGTACAAACTTGGGTATGGAGGGGGTGGCCCAAAGGGAATGTGGGACCCAACTTCAAACTGTTTTGGTCTAAACGAGATGAACTGTCGGTTTTACAAGGTTGTTTATTGTGAGGGGATCGAGTTGTTGTTCCATATGCACTGCGGAGAAATGTTCTAGACGCTTTACATGTTGGGCACCTGGGGATCGTAAGGATGAAAGCGTTAGCCAGGAGTTACGTTTGGTGGCCAAACATGGACAAGGAGATAGAGGAATGGGTAGCCACTTGTGATCCGTGCCAAGAGTCTAGGCCAGCACCCCCGGAAGCGCCCGCTACAGAATGAGACAAACCGAAAGCACCCTGGTCGTGAATACACATTGATTTTGCAGGGCCAGTCCAAGGGCAAACGTTTCTAATAGTTGTGGATGCATACTCCAAATGGTTGGAAGTAGTCCTAATGACTTCAATCACGGCAGAGGCAGTCATTAAGGTACTTCGGTGACTTTTCGCCACTCACGGCCTGCCCGACCTCCTGGTATCCGACAACGGGCCCCAATTCACAGCCATGCAATTCAAAACATACTTAGCGAGTCAGGGAATTTGGCATGCCCTCGTCGCGCCATTCCATCCGGCATCGAACGGACAGGCGGAGAGAATGGTGCGATCTGCTAAAGAGGCCCTCGCTAGGATGGACCCAGGTGATTGGCAAACACGAATCGACCATTACCTACTAATCCAACATATTACCCCCAGTGCCACGACCGGAAGGAGCCCCGCTGAACTCCTCATGGGTCGCCGATTACAGTCTCACCTGGACCGGCTTCACCCTAACTACTCTGCCACATCGCCCCCAGACTCCACAAGCAAAATTCGGAACTTTAGCATAGGGGATTCAGTATACGCCCACAACTATGCAGGGGGAATGCTGTGGATTCTGGCAAAGGTAATTGGTATCACGGGTCCCCGATCATATTTGTTGGAATTAGAGGACGGGAGAAACTGGAGGAGACACATAGACCAACTCCGTGGCCGCATAACGAATTCCGACCTTCGGTCAGCAAACGAAGACTTCTTCCCGTCGGAAAACCCGCCAATGCATACACCTGAATATCCGAGTACAGAGGACTTCAGCACAACGGAGCCTGGGGTGGAACAGGAGATCAACGATAGAGTGGAACAACCCCTGAGCGAGGAGAACCAATCATCCCCTGCCAGCGAAACAGAACAGGAGGAACACGCCGATCTCCAACTCAACCCGAAATCCGACGGTCCACACGAGTAAGGCAGAAACCGGCATACCTACAGGACTTTGTCACGAACCGGAACACTCCATCTAAGAGGGGAGGGGTGTTAGATATTAGCATAAACTGCTGTAAGTCTCCACTCAGGTCCGCCACTAGGGCGGGAACAAGGGGTTGTTCTGATTGGACGGGAGGTGTACCCGATCCCTATAAAAGGGGAGCTTCTAGACCCCAAGTTAAGCTGGATCACTACTACTACTAAATAAAGAGCTGTTTGACACTATCATCCGGAGTCTGTTCTCTCGTTGCCCGAATCTAACAGACTGAGGTACTGATTTTTGGATTGCACTCTGGAACGAAACATCAGGATAGCTTTTTAGTGTTTCATTTCTGAAAAAGAAAGTCTTCAAAATGTGCCCCCTTTTTTTCGTTTTTCTTTACTTTTCTGCCTCATGCTAAGGCAGTGCTTCTCAATTATTTTCTGTCATGCCCCCCCTAGGAAGAAGAAAACATTTCGCGCCCCCCCCCCCCCCGCGCGACTGTAAATAGTCTAATTTGTCTATAAAATTGTTATAAGTACACCTCTGCATAACATAGCACACCGGTCTTTCCTCGACTCCCACCGTAGTCACATGCTTTCTTTCCTCTTTCCCTCTTACTTGTCTATCCTTCCTTCCACCCTCCCTTCCTCCTTCCCTTCCTTCCTGCCTCCCTTCCAGTTCCCTCCTTCCTCTTTCCCCCTGCCTGCCTGCCTTCTTTCCTCTTTCCCTATCCTCCTATCCTTCCTTTCTCCCTCCCTCCTTCCCTGCCTCCCTTCCAGTTCCATTCTTCCCTCCTTCCTTCTGCCTCCTTCCTGCCTGCTTGCCTTCTTTCCTCTTTCCCTCTTGCTTGTCTATCCTTCCTTCCACCCTCCCTTCCTCCTTCCCTTCCTTCCTGCCTCCCTTCCAGTTCCCTCCTTCCTCTTTCCCCCTGCCTGCCTGCCTTCTTTCCTCTTTCCCTATCCTCCTATCCTTCCTTTCTCCCTCCCTCCTTCCCTGCCTCCCTTCCAGTTCCATTCTTCCCTCCTTCCTTCTGCCTCCTTCCTGCCTGCTTGCCTTCTTTCCTCTTTCCCTCTTGCTTGTCTATCCTTCCTTCCACCCTCCCTTCCTCCTTCCCTTCCTTCCTGCCTCCCTTCCAGTTCCCTCCTTCCTCTTTCCCCCTGCCTGCCTGCCTTCTTTCCTCTTTCCCTATCCTCCTATCCTTCCTTTCTCCCTCCCTCCTTCCCTGCCTCCCTTCCAGTTCCATTCTTCCCTCCTTCCTTCTGCCTCCTTCCTGCCTGCTTGCCTTCTTTCCTCTTTCCCTCTTGCTTGTCTATCCTTCCTTCCACCCTCCCTTCCTCCTTCCCTTCCTTCCTGCCTCCCTTCCAGTTCCCTCCTTCCTCTTTCCCCCTGCCTGCCTGCCTTCTTTCCTCTTTCCCTATCCTCCTATCCTTCCTTTCTCCCTCCCTCCTTCCCTGCCTCCCTTCCAGTTCCATTCTTCCCTCCTTCCTTCTGCCTCCTTCCTGCCTGCTTGCCTTCTTTCCTCTTTCCCTCTTGCTTGTCTATCCTTCCTTCCACCCTCCCTTCCTCCTTCCCTTCCTTCCTGCCTCCCTTCCAGTTCCCTCCTTCCTCTTTCCCCCTGCCTGCCTGCCTTCTTTCCTCTTTCCCTATCCTCCTATCCTTCCTTTCTCCCTCCCTCCTTCCCTGCCTCCCTTCCAGTTCCATTCTTCCCTCCTTCCTTCTGCCTCCTTCCTGCCTGCTTGCCTTCTTTCCTCTTTCCCTCTTGCTTGTCTATCCTTCCTTCCACCCTCCCTTCCTCCTTCCCTTCCTTCCTGCCTCCCTTCCAGTTCCCTCCTTCCTCTTTCCCCCTGCCTGCCTGCCTTCTTTCCTCTTTCCCTATCCTCCTATCCTTCCTTTCTCCCTCCCTCCTTCCCTGCCTCCCTTCCAGTTCCATTCTTCCCTCCTTCCTTCTGCCTCCTTCCTGCCTGCTTGCCTTCTTTCCTCTTTCCCTCTTGCTTGTCTATCCTTCCTTCCACCCTCCCTTCCTCCTTCCCTTCCTTCCTGCCTCCCTTCCAGTTCCCTCCTTCCTCTTTCCCCCTGCCTGCCTGCCTTCTTTCCTCTTTCCCTATCCTCCTATCCTTCCTTTCTCCCTCCCTCCTTCCCTGCCTCCCTTCCAGTTCCATTCTTCCCTCCTTCCTTCTGCCTCCTTCCTGCCTGCTTGCCTTCTTTCCTCTTTCCCTCTTGCTTGTCTATCCTTACTCCCTCCTCCCTTTCTTCCCTCCCTCCCTGCCAGCAGCTCCTCCAGCATCCCAGCTGGAAGCAGCAGCACAACAGTCGCCGTTACCAGGGGCGAAGGGGTGGGGGTGGCAAGATCGGGCGACCGCCGCCCCTTTGTCCCTTCCCCAACAGCGGCTGTTGCGCTTCCGCTTCCAGACGGAATGTTGGCGGTGGAGCTGCTGGCGGGGAGGCGAGCTACCTGCATAAAGACGCCGCCGAGGGCATGGCAGAATATATCCCGGCTTGAAGTGGCAGCGCTGGGGACTGCTCAGAGACTCATCAGAGCCGCGGGCTGGAGCTGTGCAAAAAGTCTGCTTGGGCTGGGGGGGGGAGGGAGGGAAGCCTGGGACAGCCATGCTTCCCTCCCTCCCACCCCCGCCCGAGCAGGCTTCTTGCACAGATCCAGCCCGCGGCTCTGATGAGTCTCTGAGCAGTCCCCAGCGCTGCCACTTCAAGCCGGGATATATTATGCCTCGCCCACGCCACCGCCGTTGCACCCAGATGGAAAGGGAGCCTTCGCGCCCCCCTTTACGGAGCCTCGCGCCCCCCCAGGGGGGCGCGCCCCACTATTTGAGAACCGCTGTGCTAAGGGAACAAATGGGGAACTCACCAAATTTGCAGATGACATCAAGCTGGCAGGAATAGCCAACACTCCAGAAGACAGGCTTAAGATACAGAAGGATATTGACTGACTTGAACATTGGGCTCTATCTTACAAAATGAAATTCAATGGTGAAAAGAGTAAGGTTCTACATTTAGGCAACAAAAACAAAATGCACAGGTACAGTAGAGGTGGTACCTTCTTCAATAGTAGTAACTGTGAGAGGCATCTTGGAGTCCTAGTGGACAACCATTTAAATATGAGCCAGCAGTGTGCAGCAGCTGCCAAAAAAGCCAACACAGTTCTAGGCTGCATCAACAGAGGGATAGAATCAAGATCACATGAAGTGTTAATACCACTTTATAAGGCCTTGGTAAGGCCACACTTGGAATACTGCATTGAGTTTTGGTCACCACGATGTAGAAAAGATGTGGAGACTCTGGAAAGAGTACAGAGAAGAGCAACAAAGATGATTAGGGGACTGGAGAATAAAACATATGAAGAACGGTTGCAGGAACTGGGTATGTAGTTTACTGAAAAGAAAGACTAGCTGAGACATGATAGCAGTATTCCAATATCTTTGTGGGCTTGCCACAAAGAAGAGGGAGTCAAACTATTCTCCAAGGCACCTGAGGGTAGAACAAGAAGCAATGGATGGAAACTAATCAAGGAGAAAAGCAACAAGGAACTGATGAGAAACTTACTGACAGTTAGAACAATGAATCAGTGGAACAGAAGTTGCCTCGAGAAGTTGTTAACGTCCCAACACTGGAAGTCTTTAAGAAGATGTTGGATGCCATTTGTCTGAAATGGTATAAGGTTGACTGCCTGGGCATGGGGTTGGACTAGAAGACCTCCAAGGTCCCTTCCAATTCTGCTATTGTATAAGAATATTTATTTATTTATTTATTTATTTGTTCATTGACTAATGAATGAATGAATTCTTGTTCTGCCTTGAGATGAATGAATTAATTGATTCATCTGAAGGCAGAACAAGAAGCAATGGATGTAAACTAATTAAGTAGAGGACCAAACTAGAATTAAGGAGAAACATCCTTAACTCAGTGGAATGGATTGCCTTCAGAAATTGAGGGTTCATCATTGGAGTTTCTAAGAAGCGATTGGACAACCATTTGTCTGGAATGGTAAAGGATATCCTGCTTGAGCAGGGGGTTGGACTACAAGACCTCCAAAGTCCTTTGCAATTTTGTTAATAATTCGTTCATTCCGAGTCCCTCTGGTAGAGTGGGCGTCTATAATACAATTACATTAAATCAATTAAATTCATTCATTCATTCATGTCTTCCCATGGTGGTGCTTTTTATCCTGAATGTTGGAGATGATGGAAGGATTCTCTTCCATTATGTTTATTTTTGGTTACAGGAAAATGTCCTTAACTGCCTATTTTTCCTAGGCTGAGAAAGCTTAATCAGAAGAGCTTCTCCTGACTTGCTTTGGGATTGAATTGGACTGTGAGAAAACAGAGTCAGAAGATTCCTTGAAGGTGATTCTACAGGGGGAGTCAGGCCTTTTCTCCCACTAAACAAGTGAATGGATGGTCTCCGTGTTCCACTCATGACAGGTTCACCAAAATTCTCTTTCCTTTGGACAAAACTGGACAAAAATGCTGGAATACTTTTTTATCTTCTCCAGATTAAATGAGAAATGTTTGAAAGGAAATAAATAAACATTTTTACTTTGCAAAGTTGTATTTCTTTTTAAAAAAATGTACACTAACTGCAACATTTGCAAACACGACAAAATGGGCCAGATAGTGGACGCTTGCATTGATTCTTGGATTCATTTGGGTAGCAAGGAAGTTGCTACCATAAAATAATTACTTCGTTAATGGGCCTGGATTCCAGGAATTTGACATCCAGATTAGGTTGCTTCCCTGTCAGATAGCTTTTGGTTGTTCCATGTTTCAAGATAATATTGTGGTTTCAAGCACTTCCTTCATACTGTGTGCGATAACATATAATGTTGCAAAATTCTGAGAAGAACGCTGTGTAAGTTCTTTTTTTCTTCTTTTTCTTTTTTTGAGAAACTTTGCAGCTTGGTCAAGCTCCATTCTCCTTCTCAACTGCACTTACATCAAGTGCAGGCTAAGAGGATTCATTGAAAAAGACACCTCATGCTTAGATTCTGACAGAGACCAGCTGTTCCCATCTGGAGATCCGTCACCAGGTATGTCTACGGTAAAGGCAGAGTTTCTTTTGTGGTAATGGCTATTTGCAAAATACTCCTTTTTGAGTTTAAGATAAGACTAGGGGACTATTAGTATGAGATCAGCTAATTCCACAGGATCCTTTGGCCAATAATAGAACTCAACTTTTTTTTTTCTCAGGATAGTGTGACAGCAATGTTCCCATCCTTGATTTGTTGACTGGTGTGTGTCTGGCTTTGGTTGAATATCTTTTATCTGAGAACTTTTTCTTCATGGGAGAAAGACAAAGAGGAGTCGCTCAAGATCTGGGCACAAAAACCCAAGAAAATCCTGGAAACATCTAAGAATTGATCTGGTCCCTAAACTGCAAGCCAGTAAGGGCAACTTGTTTATTTACTATAAGTAATCAATTCAACCCCTTGGGGGACTCATGAATAGTTCCAGAGATAGAAATTGTGAGCATTCAAGGAACGTCCTTTCTACTACAGGAATCTCCCTTGATAGAAGAGCTAACAGAAAGAGCAAAAGACAAACAAACAATGAAATTAGAATAGAATAATAGAATAGAGTAATAACATTATTGTCCCTTTGAATATACACTAATCAGCATACATTAAAATGAAATTTCATTGTATACAGCTCTCAAAGGGTTACCACTTCCAATGCACACTACATAAATATAACTTAACAAAAAAAAATTATGTATGTACCCACATATATTATATAACACATAGAAACAACACTGTCTAGTTCAGATGTATACATGCAAATGGTGAGAAAAACAAATCTTGTTCATTTACCACATGGATGGCATAGAGAACAAAGCTGTTACAGTAGTCTTGCTAAAAATACTTCAAAATCATCTCCCAAAGGGGAGCAACAAAAACAGACAATAAAATTGGCATGTGGGGTCTCTAACGATGCTTTGAGCTGTAAGCACATAGCACTTAGAAGCAGCATCCTGAATAATGGGAATGAACTTCCTATAATCTTCTCGGCTATCCTTACCACTCTCTTTATGGGCTTTCTATTTGAAGCACAGCAGCCACCAAACAAAACAGGGATGCAGTTAACCTTTTTCAAAGTACTTTTATGTCAAATCCATTCTGAATTGTTGCAGGCATTGTTCATTTGAAATAGGTAGTTTTTGACTTACAACCATAAGCAAGCTGGGAATTACAGTCATGCTGTAATCTTACAATAAAGCTTGTATTAATATTCATAGTTTAGGATTCTTGTTTGGAATATCTTGCTGGTCTTAATCTTGCTGATCAGTGACAAGACATCAATCTTTGGGAAGAATGGCAAACTCATCAAGCAGTGAGAACCCTTTAAATATCCGATCAAGTTCTACTCTTGCTATTAATTGTTAGCTGATAACTTTTAAAAGA
This sequence comes from Natrix natrix natrix, assembly GCA_029891615.1. NCBI lineage: Eukaryota > Metazoa > Chordata > Lepidosauria > Squamata > Natricidae > Natrix > Natrix natrix. Next base: position 11,028 of record JAKRSK010006898.1, read on the forward strand.
TTTTCACTCAGTTTTTAAACATTCATTTTTGTAACTGTTGCTAGTTCCTTTGAATGTGTTTGGTCTTGGGCAGTAAATAAACGTTGATTGCTTGATTGAAAGGGAAAAATGTTTTAACCTGTTTTGTGTGGACAGCAGACCTACAGTGACAGTTCCTCAAGAACACAATTCCTTTAAGATGTTTTGACAAGATGAACAGACAAGTTTGTTTTCTTTTAATAATATTTCCCCTTAAATTGCAGTGTCCTGGATTGTCCTCCCTCACCACAGATTTGCAGTGTTCTATGCACACTTTGCCAATGGAGTTTCCATTTATTTTAACAGAAGGTAGGAACAGCATAAATTATATCATCTTCTTTCCAGGAAGGGTACTACTGTTGAAGACAATCCCCAAGTGTTTATAATATTCAAAAGTTTATTCCAAAATTTAAACTCTAGCACCAGTACATGAATTCCTGTTGTCCACCATCTCCTGGGATTGGGAGGTGGGTGCTGGCATTTTGAAAACATTCAATAAGTGCATTTATATAATGGCTCTTCGGGTGATTTTTCATAAAGTAAGTCTTATGGAGAATGTAAGAATACTAACACACCAATACCTGTGATTTCCTGTATGCAACACCATCTCAGAATTGCCCTTTGGAGGGACACAAGGGTTGAAGTCAACATATCCCTCTGAGGCTGCATCAACAGAGGGATAGACTCAAGATTACCTGAAGTGTTAATACCACTTTATAATGCCTTGGTAAGGCCACACTTGGAATACTGCATTCAGTTTTGGTCGCCACAATGTAGAAAGGTTGTGGAGACTCTAGAAAGAGGACAGAGAAAAGCAACAAAGATGATTAGGGGACTGGAGACTAAAACATATGAGAAACGATTGCAGGAACTGGGTATGTCTAGTTTAATGAAAAGAAGGACTAGGGGAGACATGATAGCAGTGTTCCAATATCTCAGGGGTTGCCACAAAGAAGAGGGAGTCAAACTATTTTCCAAGGCACCTGTGGGCAGAACAAGAAGCAATGAGTAGAAACTAATCAAGGAGAGAAGCAACTTAGAACTGAGGAGAAAGTTCCTGACAGTTAGAACAATTAATCAGTGGAACAGCTTGCCTCCAGAAGTTGTGAATGTCCCAACACTGGAAGTCTTTAAGAAGATGTTGGATAGTCATTTGTCTGAAGTGGTGTAAGGGTTTCCTGCCTGAGCAGGGGGTTGGGCTAGAAGACCTACAAGGTCCCTTCCAACTCTGCTATTGTATTGTATATGATTGGAGACCCAGATGCATTTCTGAAGATGAAGGAACGGTGGGAAGAAAAGTTTCCTTTTCAAAATGTGTGTGTTTGTGTGTGTGTGTGTACGTATATGTATATGTATGTATTTGTATGTGTATGTATACACACACAGAGATGCATGCATACATACATACATACATACATACATACATACATACATACATACATACATACTTAATTACAGGTGGGAGGCAGTTGGATGGGCCTATCACGTGTACAATGGCCAACTTGATTAATGATGTATAAAGGTAGATATCTCTTCAATGGTAGTTTTTACACTCTGATGATGTTAGCAGAGGCTAATGAAAGCTAAGTGGGTAATATATTTTAAGTTTTGGACATCACAATTTTTGTCTCTTCTTTTATAACTACACCTGGAACTCGTATTTTTAGGATAATTTGCAATATGTATGTATGTGTGCATGTATGTATGTATATATGTATGTATACATACACTTAGATTAAATCCTTCTGCAGCAGATGGCTTAGAGAGTCCCATAGAGACTGATTATTGACCTATTACCATTACAAAGAGCCACAAACAGAAACACATATACTTAAATATGGAAAAGTTTCTAAAGCACATTAGTATTTTTGCTGCCTGATGTTACTGATCATAATCATGACTTACTGTAATTTCTTCCTCTCTAAAGACGATCTCCATGGCATCTCTAACTTCACTTTTGCTATTGGGTATGAGTATGACAATATGTAAGTATAATATAGTTAAAAATATTTTCTTTGCAGGATGCAGCCTTCCAATTGTTTCATAACATCTGTGAATGTCCAAAGATGTCCCAAGAGAATCAGTGAGGATTTTTTTGATTCAGTGCAGGAGTCAGACAAGGGACAAAACTCCCTGAGAGAAGCTCATTCCCAATTGAGAATTACTAGAAAAACCTCCATTGACAGCAAGTGTAAACTTGGCAGAGTGTTAAAAACCAAATTTTCTGACTTCCAGCAGAAACAATGGAGTGGAACTCAGATTAATAAATAGGAACTCCAAAGCTGAAAATGTTATTGACCTAGACTTAGTTATGTATATTCTGAACAGGGGTGGGTTCCTGCCAGTTCTAACCTTTTCTATAGAAGAGGTTCCACAAATCTACTGATTGGCTGGCTCACCAATCGCCCCACCCAGGTCTAAGAGTCCTATCTAAACCATAAAGTCTTAAAGCTGTCAAGTTTGAACACCTATATACATATATAGCTATTATATTTTAAACTCCCCCCCCACCTTATTTTTGACTGAAATGTGGACCTGGTTACAATTATCAGCTATTGTCATCATAATATTGTATAGTTATACATCATTACATGCCTCAAATTTCTGGTTCTGTCTTTATAATCTCAATAATTTTCCATTATAAGTATATTTCAAGTTCTCCCTCCATTTTTCTATATCTTTACTTAGCTTACATTTAATTGTCTTTAAATTACAATCCTTGCTGTTCCATGCTTCTTACAATTTGTATCTGCTATATAAAATAACAAGCAATACGCACCTCACTTTTGTTCAGCTTCTTAAAAGGTCTATATGTGTCAATTTTTCATATATTTTAAGCTATATTTAATTATCTTTCCATTATTATATTCAATCAATTAGAAACTCTTCTTCCTTCTCCACCCACTGCTGCATCTTTTGCCATATCCTCTGTCTCCCTGTCTTCTCTTCCTCTTTTCTCTTATCGCTCCTTTCTTTCTTCTCTTTCTTCTCTAATCCTATCCTGTTTTCTTTGTTGGGACATAGCCCCCCCTTTCAGTTTTCCCTGTGCTACTGTAAAACTCAGTGAAATCTTTTGTCTGCTTTTTATTTTCCATTTTTTCTACCATTTCATTACCCTCCCCCTCTTCTTCCCTCATTCCCTGCCACTCCTCAATTTCTAACTTCAAAATTCTATTTAAGCTTAATTTTAATGATTTATGCATATTTTTATAATTTCATCCATTTTTTCAAATTCCCACCTTTTCATAATGTCCAGTTCATAAATTACAGTTATTTATACAGTTAATTGCAGTTTAGGTTCCACAGTTTCTTCTTATTTTCCAATTCTGATCTGGCTTATATTCCAATTCAGCTAAAATGGAGAGGAAAAAAGGGGGAGATAACTTAATCACTTCATTTTCTTTGTTCTTCCCTCTGGCAAATGGCTCCATATTCCTTCAACTGGATGATTTCCAGCAATACAGCTTGATATTTTTAAATCCAGTTTAAGATAGAATTATGAACAAAGATAATAATGCTTTTTCTTGATTTTTTTTCTTGTTATCTTCCACCTCTCATTGATTAGAGTTGCTTAAGATACAGTGATGTGCGGTGATGTTTATGACTGGTGCGGCTGGTGACGTCATCAAACCGCGTGGTTGCTCCGATCGCACGGGCGCAGCCCAAACGGAGAAGTTTCTTTTCTCAGAAATGTCAGAAAGGGACAGACAGGCTTCCGTAGCTCCACTGAAAAGACATTTCTGAGAAGAGAAACTTCTCCTTTCTCCTCCTTTCCCCTCCCCTTCTAGCACTGACGTTGTTACCTAGGCATTTTTTGCATCGGGCGAGCCCGAGATCCTTGCAAGGAGAATGGGAAAACGTGTGCAGGCGGCTCCTCAACATACAGCCTCAATAAGCGCAGCCGCGGTCCCCTTCATGTTGGTTTAGGAAGGAGCAGAATGGGACCATGTGTGCAGGGGAAGGGGATCGCGGCTGTACTAATCTGAGGCTGTGTGCTGAGGAGCCGCCTGCACACGTTTTCCCATTCTCCTTGCAAGGATCCCGGGCTCGCCCGATGCAAAAAATGCCTAGGTAACAACGTCAGTGCCAGAAGTGGGGGGGAAGGAGGAGAAAGGAGAAGTTTCTCTTCTCAGAAATGTCAGAAAGAGGCAGGCAGGCTGCCACAGCTCCACTGAAAAGACATTTCTAAGAAGAGGAACTTCTCCTTTCTCCTCCTTCCCCCCCCTTCTAGCACTGACGTTGTTACCTAGGCATTTTTTGCATCGGGCGAGCCCAATGCAAAAAATGGCAAGATCGGCACACTTGGGGCTGCTGCTGAGATGTCCAGGGAGGCTAAACCAAGCCGCGCGCCTCTCCCAGCCACTTTCGCGGCTTCCCGGAGTATTTTTTTTTTTATTTTCATGATGAGAGTGGTGCGGCTCTGCCTCCCCTGACTGCACGTCACTGTTAAGATATGTATAAATTAGAACAAACTCAAACAAAGAAAGTCTCCTTGGTATATTTTTAGCTTCCGTTTTCCCCCTCCTTTTTTCCTTAGTTAAGTTCCCAATTGTCAATTAATCTCTTTTAAAGATACAATATTTTCAAATCCAAGTTCAAAGTTTGTATTTCAATGGGTTAGTCAATTCTCGGTTTTCTCATTTCTGTCTCCAAGTTGTTTAAAACAGACAGTTCTCTTTGTGCTTAACGATTTAAACCAGATTTTCCCCCTTTCTTTCTTTTCTTACTGCCAAAATCCCAATCTATCTGTCAATATTATTTCTATTCACAAGATTCTTTGCCTTTTCCAAATTCTGATTTGTGTCAGTTGGTTATTTAAATCTTCTTACCAGGTTTCCACATTCCTTTCATACACTGATCCTGCTCAGATGCTTAGTCCAGAAGCTCCAGCTTGATAGCAGCCATGCTGCCTTCCCCGACGCTGATTCAGAGAGCTAATCTCCGACCTACAAGGAACCTTTTGCATTGATTAGAGTTAACAAGTTCTGATTTATACTAGAAGACCTTTATCAGTTATACATTGAGGACTAACGGATAGTACTAGTACATTCCTTTCGATGTATATTTGCCATTGTCAGCCTATATTAATACTTGGTATTCTCTCCAAAGAATGAAAGATGCAAATATTAATAGTTTGTCTCCCTCCACATTAGTTTTCTTTTCCTGTTTTTTGGGTTGTCCTTTGCTTGTTCAGATGCCCAATAACCCTAGTCTGCCCCGTGGAGAAATGCAATTTCTTTTACTACTGCTTCTATGTGTGTGGCTTGGTGGGTGTAACAGGGGAAGGATACTGCAAAATCCCCATTTCCTCCCCACTCCTGGGGGGTATTTGCCAGTTCTCTAAACTACTAAAAATTTCCACTACCGATTCTCCAGAACCTGCCAGAACATGCTGAATTTCACCCCTGGTCTGTCCTCAGCCAGAATGTCTATTACAGGGAATTGGTAGGGATTTTATTGAAATGCATCTTGAAGATTTGGGGGTGAAAAGCTTGGATCTGTATTGAGTACAGTAATTCTCCAGCCTCATAAAAAGCATTGATTTTAGGGCTATAATTTCCATCAAATGGCAAAAAAAAACAAAAAAAAAACCACATGCGTGTTGATATGCATAAGTGAAAAATAAATGTATGTGCATGTATGTGTGTGTGTGTTTGTGTCTGTGTGTGTACTTGTATGTGAGAACTGATACTCTTTTCTGTTTTTTTTTTAAGGCAAATCCCTTTCGAAAGTATTTCGGAGAGCAACATTTCTTTGTATATTATCGAAAGCGTGGGAAATGCTCCAAATAATTCTAAAATACCAGGAATCCCTTCTCCAGATGATCAACTGCTTCATAATTTAATGCGAAATCTTATCAATGGGTTCCTTGCCCTTATTGGCATCTTAGGCCTGGTGGGAAATGGAAGGACAATTTACCTCCTGGCCTTTTCCATTAAGAGGAATCCTTTCACCACTTTCATCCTGAACCTCTCAGTCGCTGATTTTGGGGTCCTCACATCCCTCATTATTGCAGTTATATTTGTGGCAGTGTCAACTCTGGGTAAAAGAAATATCCAAACCTTTTTCTTCTTGTTCTTTGAGCTCTTTTCCTTCACCTATTCTGCTAGCCAGTTTCTGCTGACGGCCATCAGCCTGGACAGGTGTATGGCTGTCCTTTTCCCGCTCTGGCATCGCTGCCATCGTCCCCCAAATCTGTCCACCCTTGTTTGTAGCTTCATCTGGATCCTCTCCTTCCTGCTCTCTGCAGTGCACTTTATTCTGTCCCAGACAAACAGCTTTGGAAGTTCACGTTTTCTTTTCCAGCTGATTGTGAATGGTTTACTTTGCACACCTCTCATGGTTGGGTCATCTGTGACCCTCTGGATTCATGTGAGGTCTAAATCTCAACGCAATCAAAGGAAACTTCTCACCGCCATCTTGCTGGCTCTCCTCTTCTTCCTCCTCTTCTCTCTCCCAATGTATGCCTTATATATCATTTATTATGTACGTTTCCATTATCCTTTCCTCTTGACCATTGGGATAGGATGTGCCGCTCTCAACAGCAGCATCAACCCACTCCTTTATTTCTTAGTGGGGAGGAAGAAGAGGGGAAAGGATCAGCCCAGGGCGTCTCTGAAGGTGGCTTTGCAAAGAGTCTTCAAGGATGAACAGGAGAGCTCAGAAGGGCAGCAAACTAGGAAGGGAGAATTTTTGTGAAGTCTTACTGTCTCTGCACATTCATGTTTTAAAATGATAAATAATATGTGCGTTTAATAAAATACACATATATTGAACAAAGTAGCTAATGCCAAACAATATAAAAAGGAAACATTGCTGTCTTCATAACTTCCAAAGGGAAGATATCTATGAAGAAAATGTCTCTTCATAAAATTTCTTACTTCATAACATGAAATTGTATGTCTGACTTCAAATACATTCTTTTTAATATCATAACATAAAATTGTATGTCTGACTTCATATACATTCTTTTTTAATGTCATAACATAATATTTAAAAAGTGGTCCCTATTTTTCTACTTGCATTTTTTACCTTCTTTCGAACTGCTAGGTTGACAGAAGCTGGGACAAGTAACGGGACCTCACTCCGTTATTTGGGGCATGGGATTCGAACCACCGAACTGCTGACATTTCTGATCAACAAGCTCAGCGTCTTAGCCATTGAGCCACCGCGTCCCCTCTGCCTTAATTATGTGTTCCTTTTTCCATTTTTTGTTGTACTTATTTTTTTCTTCTTTCATGCAATGTTCTTTGTGCAACCATGCTGGGTTTTTTTCCTTGGTTTTCTTGTCTTTCCTTTTTAGTGGTATTGATAAAAATGTCTGATTTATCTCCACCCTCAATGTGCTTTATTGAGCTTTAGTATGCCAGCCAACAAATCCCATATTTTGGAACAAGAACATTAACCACAGATCTTACTGTATCTAAAACAATCTTAAAAGAGTTTACATCCACCACTAAAGCAGTGTTGATGGCTTTAATCTCAGTTGTCTCAATTCATTGAATATGCTAAGTAATTTGTATACAAAACATAGCAACTTTCTGGTTTACGGTAATGTTGCTAAACTGAGCTGCAGAAAAGGCAGAGAATGAGTCAATTGTAGTGTTGACAGTAAAACTTGTTTGTTTGTGAAGGACGTGTCAAGTGGGCCCCAAATGGTCTCTGTGAACCCCTGGAACATGTTTCAAATTTTCCAACCATGTTACAAAACTTGACTAGCCAATTCCCTTCTATTGATTGAAGTACTGATTTTTGGATTGCACTCTGGAATGAAACATCAGGATAGCTTTTTAGTGTTTTATTTCTGAAGAAGAAAGTCTTCGAAATGTGCCCCTTTTTTCGTTTTTCTTTGCTTTTCTGCCTCATGCTAAGGGAATAAATGGGGAACTCAGCAAATTTGCAGATGACACCAAGCTGGCAGGAATAGCCAACACTCCAGAAGACAGGCTTAAGATACAGAAGGATATTGACTGACTTGAACATTGGGCTCTATCTTACTAAATGAAATTCAATGGTGAAAAGAGTAAGGTTCTACATTTAGGCAAGAAAAACAAAATGCACAGGTACAGTATAGGTGGTACCTTGTTCAATAGTAGTAACTGTGAGAGGCATCTTGGAGTCCTAGTGGACAACCATTTAAATAGGAGCCAGCAGTGTGCAGCAGCTGCCAAAAAAGCCAACACAGTTCTAGGCTGCATCAACAGAGGGATAGAATCAAGATCACGTGAAGTGTTAATACCACTTTATAATGCCTTGGTAAGGCCACACTTGGAATACTGCATTCAGTTTTTGTCACCACGATGTAGAAAAGATGTGGAGACTCTGGAAAGAGTGCAGAGAAGAGCAACAAAGATGATTAGGGGACTGGAGACTAAAACATATGAAGAACGGTTGCAGGAACTGGGTATGTCTAGTTTAATGAAAAGAAGGACTAGCTGAGACATGATAGCAGTGTTCCAATATCTTTGTGGGCTTGCCACAAAGAAGAGGGAGTGAAACTATTCTCCAAGGCACCTGAGGGTAGAACAAGAAGCAATGGGTGGAAACTAATCAAGGAGAGAAGCAACTTAGAACTGATAAGAAACTTACTGACAGTAACAACAATGAATCAGTGGAACAGCTTGCCTCCAGAAGTTGTGAATGCCCCAACACTGGAAGTCTTTAAGAAGACGTTGGATAGCCATTTGTCTGATATGGTATAGGGTTTACTGCCTAGGCATGGGGTTGGACTAGAGGACCTCCAAGGTCCCTTCCAATTCTGCTATTGTATAAGAATATTTATTTATTTATTTGTTCATTGATTCATTTATTGACTAATGAATGAATGAATTCTTGTTCTGCCTTGAGATGAATGAATGAATTAATTAATTCATCTGAAGGCAGAACAAGAAGCAATGGATGGAAACTAATTAAGTAGAGGACCAAACTAGAATTAAGGAGAAACGTCCTGACAGTTAGAGCAATGACTCAGTGGAATGGATTGCCTTAAGAAATTGAGGGTTCATCATTGGAGGTTTCTAAGAAGCGATTGGACAACCATTTGTCTGGCATGGTAAAGGATATCCTGCTTGAGCAGGGGGTTGGACTAGAAGACCTCCAAAGTTCTTTGCAACTTCATTCATTCATTCATTCATTCCGAGTCCCTCTGGGTAGAGGGGGCGGTCTATAAATATAAAATTAAATTAAATAAATTAAATTCATTCATTCATTCATGTCTTCCCATGGTGGTGCTTTTCATCCTGAATGTTGGAGATGATGGAAAGATGCTCTTCCATTATGTTTATTTTTGGTTCCATGAAAATGTCCTGAACTGCCTATTTTTCCTAGGCTGAGGAAGCCTAATCATAAGAGCTTCTCCTGACTTGCTTTGGGATTGAATTGGACTGTGAGAAAACAGAGTCAGAAGATTCCTTGAAGGTGATTCTACAGGGGGAGTCAGGCCTTTTCTCCCACTAAACAAGTGAATGGATGGTCTCTGTGTTCCACTCATGACAAGTTCACCAAAATTCTCTTCCCTTTTGACAAAACAGGACAAAAATGCTGGAATTCTTTTTTCTTCTCCAGATTAAATGAGAAATGTTTGGAAGGAAATACAGAAACATTTTGACTTTGCAATGTTGTATTTGCTTTTTAAAAATGTACACTAACCGCAACATTTGCAAACACGACAAAATGGGCCAGATAGTGGACGCTTGCATTGATTCTTGGATTCATTTGGGTAGCAAGGAAGTTGCTACCATAAAACGTTACTTCTTTAATGGGCCTGGATTCCAGGAATTTGACATCCAGATTAGGTTGCTTCCCTGTCAGATAGCTTTTGGTTGTTCCATGTTTCAAGATAATATTGTGGTTTCAAGCACTTCCTTCATACTGTGTGCGATAACATATAGTGTTGCAAAATTCTGAGAAGAATGCTGTGTAAGTTCTTTTTTTTTCCCATGAGAAACGTTGCAGCTTGGTCAATCTCCATTCTCCTTCTCAACGGCACTTACATCAAGTGCAGGCTAAGAGGATTCATTGAAAAAGACACCTCATGCTTAGATTCTGACAGAGACCAGCTGTTCCCATCTGGAGATCCGTCACCAGGTATGTCTACAGTAAAGGCAGAGTTTCTTTTGTGGTAATGGCTATTTGCAAAATACTCCTTTTTGAGTTTAACATAAGACGTGGGGACTATTAGTATGAGATCAGCTAATTCCACAGGATCCTTTGGCCAATATTAGAACTCAACTTTTTTTTTTCTCAGGATAGTGTGACAGCAATGTTCCCATTCTTGATTTCTTGACTGGTGTGTGTCTGGCTTTGGTTGAATATCTTTTATCTGATAACTTTTTCTTCATGGGAGAAAGACAAAGATCGCTCAAGATCTGGGCACAAAAACCTAAGAAAATCCTGGAAACATCTAAGAATTGATCTGGTCCCTAAACTGCAAGCCAGTAAGGGCAACTTGTTTACTTACTATAAGTAATCAATTCAACCCCTTGGGGGACTCACAAATAGTTCTAGAGGCAGAAATTGTGAGCATTCAAGGAGCATCCTGTCTACTGCAAGAATCTCCCTTGACAGAAGTGCTAAAAAAAAAAGAGTAAAAAAAATGATGCTGTTAGAATAGAATAATAGAATAGACTAATAATTTTATTATCACTTTGAATATACGCTAATCAGCATACATTAAAATGAAATTTCATTGTATACAGCTCTCAAAGGATTACCATCTCCAATACACACTACATAAATATAACTAAACAAACAAATAAATAAATAAATACAAAATTATGTATGTACCCACATATATTATATAACACATAGAAACAACACAGTCTAGTTCAGATGTATACATGCAGATGGTGAGAAAAACAAATCTTGTTCATTTACTAAATGGATGGCATAGAGAACAAAGCTGTTACAGTAGTCTTGCTAAAAATACTTCAAAATCTCCTCCCAAAGGGGAGCAACAAAAACAGACAATAAAATTGGCATGTGGGGTCTCTAACGATGCTTTCAGCTCTAAGCACATAGCACTTTGAAGCAGCATCCTGAATAATGGGAATGAACTTCCTATAATCTTCTCGGCTATCCTTACCACTCTCTTTATGGGCTTTCTATTTGAGGCATAGCAGCCACCAAACAAAACAGGGATGCAGTTAACCTTTTTCAAAGTACTTTTATGTCAAATCCATTCTGAATTGTTGCAGGCATTGTTCATTTGAAATAGGTAGTCCTTGACGTACAACCATAGGTGAGCTGGGAATTAGAGTCTTGCTGTAGGTCATGATGTGAAGTCACCCAATTTTACTACCTATTTTGTGACGGTTGTTAAACAAATGCTGTGGTGATCGGAATTTTGACTAATGGTCATAAGTACCTTTTTAAAAGTCTATAACAGTGATGGCGAACCTTTTTTGGCTCGCGTGCCACAAGTGGGGGGAGCGCGGGGGGGCATGTGCGGGCATGCCGCACCCATAATGCAACACATGACCCCCCCCAGTGCGCATGCGCGCACAATGCGCAACACCCTCCATTTTTACATGCTTTTTTCGCCCTCCCCAGGCTCCAGAGGCTTTATAGGAGCCTGGGGAGGGCGAAAAGAGCCTCCCCCGCCCCCCGGAGGCCCTCCGGAGGCTTCAGGGATCGTCCAGAGGCTTCCCTAAAGCCTTTGGAACGCTTAAAACGACCCTCCGAGCAAACCGGAAGTGACTTCCGGTTTACTTGGAGGGTGGTTTTAAGTGCTCCGAAGGCGTCAGGGAAGCCTCCGGACAGTCCCTGAAGCCTCCGGGGGGGGCGGGGAGGCTCTTTTCGCCCTCCCCAGGCTCCTATAAAGCCTCTGGAACCTGGGGAAGGCGAAAAATCGCTTTTAAAAAGGTGAACTCAGATGGCCAGGGCGCGCATGCCCTGACAAATGGCTCCGCGTGCCGCTTGTGGCACGCGTGCCATAGGTTCGCCATCACTGGTCTATAGTAACTTTGAACCGTCACTAAGCAACTGTTTATAATTTGAGAACTATCTGAATTTTCAAACTTATACAATGAAAAAAATCCCTACTAAGCTTATGAAGGTTTACTTCAAAGGCTCTTATGAGGCCAAAGAATTTGTCTTGATCCTCAGGTTGAGACAACAGCAAAACCTTTACAATATACAATACAATATACAATACAACAAACTCATGTATGCTTTCTACTTCTAATCATGCTATGAATATACAGTAAATATCAATCAATTAGAATAGAGCTGGAAGGGTCTTTGGAGGTCTTCTAGTCCAACCCCCAGCTTGACCAGGAGATTCTATACCATTTTAGACAAGTGACTCTTCAGTCTCTTCTTAAAAATCTACAATGTGGCAAGCTGTTCCATTGGTTAATTTTCCTCACTGTGAGGAGTCTCTCCATAATGCCAGGTTGCTTCTCTCATTGATTAGTTTCCCTTCATTGCTTTTTGTCCTGCCCGCTGGTGCTTTGGAAAATAAGTTGACCCCCCTCTTCTTTCTGGCATCCTCTCAAACATTGGAAGACTGCTATCATGTCCCCAGTAGTCCTTCTGTTCTCTTGACTATCATATCCAAATCCTGCAACCATTCTTCACAGGTTTTAGTTTCCACGCCTTTAATCACCTTAGTTGCTCTTCTCTGCACTTTTTCCAAAGTCTTAACATTTTTTGTGTTATGTGGTAACCAAAACTGGATGCAGCATTCCAGGTGTGGCCTTATTAAGGATGTATAAAGCAATGCTAATACTTAACATAATTTTGATTCTATGCCACTCTTGAAGCAATCAAGAATTGTATTAGCTTCTTTTGACTATTCCTGAACACTGCTGGCTCCTATGTAAGTGGTCATTCATTAGGACTCCAAGGCCCTTCTCACATTTACTGTTTTTGAGCCAGGTTTATGGGGTTCCTTTTAAAATTACATGATGTTTCTTTCAAAAATAGAATTTTCTTTGATTTTGCTATTATATATCCCAATTACCCAGGTGGACCTGGAATCAGTGGAATGACTTCCAAGTTATAGGAATGCCAATAATATCTTACTTACATTTAAACTTTGCATAGTTCCACCAATGCTGATTAAAACGAGGAACTATATAGCTTTGATTTAATTCTCAGATCTGCTTAAACCTCAGATAAAGCTTCTATTGTTGTTTTCTGAAACTCAATCCTTTTCTGGCTGGTAAGATTCTACTAACATATCTGGTTCAGCCCAATAATAACTTCCCATTTTTATCCATATTTCTTTTTTTTAAAAAACGTGGATTTTATTAAACATTGTTAAAACGAACAGAAACTAATACAGAAAAGAGGGGGAGAGAGGCAGAGAGAAAAAAAGAAGAAAATAGAAAAGTGCAGAAAGAAAGAATGCAAAGAAATGGAAACAAAAGCTTGCAATTTCCTCTGTGGCAAATGCAATTATGTTTACAAAATTATCTCTTACTCTGTGTCCCAAAGGTGCTTTTTCAGGAGGCACAAGTTGCATTTTTCAGACTGCTAGATTAGCAGAAGCTGGGACAAGTAATGGAAGCTCACTCAGTTACGTGACGCTAGGGATTCAAACCACCGATCTGCTGACTTTTCTAATTGACAATTTCAGCATCTTAGCCACTGAGCAACCACATCCCTTAAATCTTATAGAATGGGAGGATTATCTTGAGAGACAGAAGGAAGAGCCACAGACTAATCAACCATTATGCAAAAGATATCTCAACCCATCAAAGGAAAAGGGGAGTGGGAAACGTCTCAGCAGGACTCTCACTAATTTTTTCCCTTTCCTCTGTTTTAAAGAATTTTATTGGTTTTTAAAATTTATGGGAAAAGGGTATGTGGATATAAAAAAAAAAAAATTTGGCAGCTTCATCGTGCTAGAGGTAGGAATCTCTCCAATTCTCACAACTTTTAGAGAAAGAAAGAAAAAAAAAGATAAAAGATAAGCAGAAACAGCATCTTATTATACATTGTATCAACCATGTGTTCAATCATCTCTTTTGCCACTTTCTAATATATCAACAATTACAATAATATTCCAGATATATTTAGTTTTGTGACCTGAGTCTTTCCATTATTGTTCCTTCCCCCCTGTCCCCAGGTGGAGCCGCAGCCCCCCCTCCTTCATGTCTTGTGTATTGTCGCTTTTTTCACTACCTCTTATATTTCCATCCTCTAGGAGGGCACTATGTTTTTTAATGAAGGCCTCTGCCTCTACAACTGTGTTAATTCTAATTCTGTTTCCCTCCCAGAAGATCAGCATTCCTTCTGGCAATAACCATCTAAACCAAATTCCTTTATTATATGATTTCTTTGATAAGGAGGAATACGTCCTCCTCTTATCTCTTATTTTTTTCGGAATTTGCTTAAGAATGGCAATTCTTTACCTTTATATTTTAGTGGTCCCCTCCTTCGAGCCCCTAGAATCTCATAGCTCGTGGTCTTCCTAAGAAATTAACATGTACTTCCCTTGGAAGATTATGTGTTCTGGAATATGCTGAATTAATCCTATAAACCAGATCCATATCCCACCACAACTGTTCTTTATCTCTTTTAATATATTCTGCTAAAATTGTACTCATAATATCCTTAAGATCTTCATCTTCTGTCTCCGGTAGGTTCTGGAATCTGAGAAAGAAGGACATTCTTTCAAGTTCTATCTTTGCCATAAAATTTTCCAATTCTATATTTCCCTTCTGGACTGCCTTAACCTCCTCCCCCAGCCCAACCGCGCATTCCTCCAGCCCACCAATTCTCTGTCTATTTTCTGTTATTTGTTGCTGCACACTTTTAAGCTCTTCTCTAAAATCTGCCAACTCCTTTTTCAATTAATTTTTTTAAATAAGTGTAAAGTAGGGAAGACAATCTTGAAATATTTTGTTACAGTAATCTTACAATAAAGCTTGTATTAATATTCATAGTTTAGGATTCTTGTTTGGAATATCTTACTGGTCTTAATCTTGCTGATGAGTGACAAGACATCAATCTTTGGGAACAATGGCAAACTCATCAAGCAGTGAGAACCCTTTAAATATCTGATCAAGTTCTACTCTTGCTATTAATTGTTAGCTGCTAACTTTTTAAAGATTTTCACTCAGTTTTTTAAAAATTCATTTTTTGTAATTGTAGCTAATTCCTTTAAATGTGTTTGGTCTTGGGCAGTAAATAAACGTTGATTGCTTGATTGAAAGGGAAACATGTTTTAACCTGTTTTGTGTGGACAGCAGACCCACAGTGACAGTTCCTCAAGAACACAATTCCTTTAAGATGTTTTGACAAGATGAACAGACAAGTTTATTTTCTTTTAATAATATTTCCCCTTAAATTGCAGTGTCCTGGATTGTCCTCCCTCACCACAGATTTGAAGTCTTCTATGCATATTTTACCAATGGAGTTTCCATTTAATTTAACAGAAGGTAGGAACAGCATAAATTATATCATCTTCCTTTCCAGGAAGGATACTACTGTTGAAGACAACCCCAAGTGTTTATAATATTCAAAAGTTTATTCCAAAATTTAAACTCTAGCACCTGTACATGAATTCCTGTTGTCCACCATCTCCTGGTGTTGGGAGGTGGGTGCTGGCATTTGGAAAATATTCACTAAGTGCATTTACATAATGGCTCCTGAGGAGATTTTTCATAAAGTAAGTCTTATGGAGAATGTACGAGTACTAACATGCCAATACCTGTGATTTCCTGTATGCAACACGAGCTCAGAATTGCCGTTTGCAGGGACACAAGGGTTGAAGTCAACATATCCCTCTGAGCTGCATCAACAGAGGGATAGAATCAAGATCACCTGAAGTGTTAATACCACTTTATAATGCCTTGGTAAGGCCACACTTGGAATCCTGCATTCAGTTTTGGTCACCACAATGTAGAAAAGATGTGGAGACTCTAGAAAAAGTGCAGAGAAGAGCAACAAACATGATTAGGGGACTGAAGGCTAAAACATATGAAGAACGGTTGCAGGAACTGGGGATGTCTAGTTTTATAGAAAGAAGGACTAGGGGAGACATGATGGCAGTCTTCCAATATCTCAGGGGTTGCCACAAAGAAGAGGGAGTCAAACTATTTTCCAAGACACCTGTGGGCAGAACAAGAAGCAATGAGTGGAAACTAATCAAGGAGAGAAGCAACTTAGAACTGAGGAGAAAGTTCCTGACAGTTAGAACAATTAATCAGTGGAACAGCTTGCCTCCAGAAGTTGTGAATGTCCCAACACTGGAAGTTTTTAAGAAGATGTTGGATAGTCATTTGTCTGAAGTGGTGTAAGAGTTCCTGCCTGAGCAGGGTGTTGGACTAGAAGACCTCCAAGGTCCCTTCCAACTCTGCTATTGTATTGTATATGATTGGAGACCCAAATGCATTTCTGAAGATGAAGGAAGGGTGGGAAGAAAAGTTTCCTTTTTAAAATGTGTGTGTTTGTGTGTGTCTGTGTCTATGTATGTATGTATATGTATATGTATGTATTTGTATGTGTATGCATACACACACATACATACATACATACATACATACATACATACATACATACATACTTAATTACAGGTGGGAGGCAGTTGGATGGGCCTATCACATGTACAATGGCCAACTTGATTAATGATGTATAAAGGTAGATATCTCATCAATGGTAGTTTTTACACTCTGATGATGTTAGCAGAGGCTAATGGAAGCTGTGGGTAATATATTTTAAGTTTTGGACATCACAATTTTTGTCTCTTCTTTTATAAATACACCTGGAACTCGTATTTTTAGGATAATTTGCAATATATATGTATGTGTGCATGTATGTATGTATATATGCATGTATACATACACTTATTAGATTAAATCCTTCTGCAGCAGATGGCTTAGAGAGTCCCATAGAGACTGATTATTGGCCTATGATCATTACAAAGAGCCACAAACAGAAACACAATACCTAAATATGGAAAAGTGTCTAAAGCACATTCATATTTTTGCGCCTGATGTTACTGATCATAATCATGACTTACTGTAATTTCTTCCTCTCTAAAGACTATCTCCGTGGCAACTATAACTTCAGTGTTCGTATTGGGTATGAGTATGACAATATGTAAGTATAATATAGTTCAAAATATTTTCTTTGCAGGATGCAGCCTTCCAATTGCTTCATAACATTTGTGAATGTCCAAAGACGTCCCAAGAGAATCAGTGTGGATTTTTTGATTCAGTGCAGGAGTTAGACAAGGGAGAAAGCTCCCTGAGGGAAGCTCAGCCCCAATTGTGAATTGCTAGGATATCTCCATTGGCAGCACGTGGGAACTTGGCAGAGTCTTAAAAACCAAACTTTCTGACTTCCAGAAAAACAATGGAGTGGAACTCAGATTAATAAATAGGAACTCCAAAGTTGAAAATGTTGTTCACCTAGACTTAGTTATGTATATTCTGAACAGGGGTGGGTTCCCGCCAGTTCTAACCTTTTCTATAGAAGAGGTTCCACAAATCTACTGATTGGCTGGCTCACCAATCGCCCCACCCAGGTCTAAGAGTTCTATCTAAACCATAAAGTCTTAAAGCTGTCAAGTTTGAACACCTATATACATATATAGCTATTATATTTTAAACCCCCCCCACCTTATTTTTGACTGAAATGTGGACCTGGTTACAATTTCCAGCTATTGTCATCATAATATTGTATAGTTATACATCATTACATGCCTCAAATTTCTGGTTCTGCCTTTATAATCTCAATAATTTTCCATTATAAGTATATTTCAAGTTCTCCCTCCATTTTTCTATATCTTTACTTAGCTTACATTTAATTGTCTTTAAATTACAATCCTTGCTGTTCAATGCTTCTTACAATTTATATCTGCTATATAAAATAACAAGCAATACGCACCTCACTTTTGTTCAGCTTCTTAAAAGGTCTATATGTGTCAATTTTTCATATATATTAAGCTATATTTAATTATCTTTCCATTATCATATTCAATCAATTAGAAACTCTTCTTCCTTCTCCACACACTGCTGCATCTTTTGACATATCCTCTGTCTCCCTGTCTTCTCTTCCTCTTTTCTCTTATCGCTCCTTTCTTTCTTATCTTTCTTCTCTAATCCTATCCTGTTTTCTTTGTTGGGACATAGCCCCCCCCTTTCAGTTTTCCCTGTGCCACTGTCAAACTCAGTGAAATCTTTTGTCTGCTTTTTATTTTCCATTGTTTCTACCATTTCATTACCCTTCCCCTCATTCCCTGCCTCTCCTCAATTTCTAACTTCAAAATTCTATTTAAACTTAATCTTAATGATTTATGCATATTTTTATAATTTCATCCATTTTTTCAAATTCCCACCTTTTCATAATGTCCAGTTCATAAATTACAGTTAGTTACACAGTTAATTGTAGTTTAGGTTCCACAGTTTCTTCTTATATTCCAATTCAGCTAAAATGGAGAGGAAAAAGGGGGGAGATAACTTAATCACTTCATTTTCTTTGTTCTTCCCTCTGGCAAATGGCTCCATATTCCTTCAACTGGATGGTTTCCAGCAATACAGCTTGATATTTTTAAATCCAGTTTTAGATAGAATTATGAACAGAGATAATAATGCTTTTCTTGATTTTTTTTCTTGTTACCTTCCACCTCTCATTGATTAGAGTTGCTTAAGATATGTATAAATTAGAACAAACTCAAACAAAGCAAGTCTCCTTGGTATATTTTTAGCTTCCGTTTCCCCCCTCCTTTTTTTCCTTTGTTAAGTTCCCAATTGTCAATTAATCTCTTTTAAAGATACAATATTTTCAAATCCAAATTCAAAGTTTGTATTTCAATGGGTTAATCAAGTCTCCGTTTTTTCATTTCTGTCTCCAAGTTGTTTAAAACAGACAGTTCTCTTTGTGCTTAACAATTTAAACCAGATTTTCCCCCTTTCTTTCTTTTCTTACTGCCAAAATCCCAGTCTATCTGTCAATATTATTTCTATTCACAAGATTCTTTGCCTTTTCCAAATTCTGATTTGTGTCAGTTGGTTATTTAAATCTTCTTACCAGGTTTCCACATTCCTTTCATACACTGATCCTGCTCAGATGCTTAGTCCAGAAGCTCCAGCTTGATAGCAGCCATGCTGCCTTCCCCAACGCTGATTCAGAGAGCTAATCTCCGACCTACAAGGAACCTGTTGCATTGATTAGAGTTAACAAGCTCTGATTTATACTAGAAGACCTTGATCAGTTATACATTGAGGACTAATGGATAGTACTAGTACATTCCTTTCGATGTATATTTGCCATTGTCAGCCTATATTAATACTTGGTATTCTCTCTAAAGAATGAAAGATGCAAATATTAATAGTTTGTCTCCCTCCACATTAGTTTTCTTTTCCTGTTTTTTGGGTTGTCCTTTGCTTGTTCAGATGCCCAATAACCCTAGTCTGCCCCGTGGAGAAATGCAATTTCTTTTACTACTGCTTCTGGGGGAGTGGCTTGGTGGGTGTAGCAGGGGAAGGATACTGCAAAATCCCCATTTCCTCCCCACTCCTGGGGGGTATTTGCCAGTTCTCTAAACTACTAAAAATTTCCACTACCGATTCTCCAGAACCTGCCAGAACATGCTGAATTTCACCCCTGGTCTGCCCTCAGCCAGAATGTCTATTACAGGGAATTGGTAGGGATTTTATTGAAATGCATCTTGAAGATTTGGGGGTGAAAAGCTTGGGTCTGTATTGAGTACAGCAATTCTCCAGCCTCTTAAAAAGCATTGATTTTAGGGCTGTAATTTCCATCAGATGGTGAAAAAAAAAAAAGCCACATGCATGTTGATATGCATAAATGAAAAATAAATCTCTCTCTATGTGTGTGCATGTTTGTGTGTGTGTGTGTGTCTTGGTATGTGAGAACTGATACTCTTTTCTGTTTTTTTTCAGCGGAATCAATCTCGAAAATATTCCGGAGAGCAACATTTCTTTTAAAATGCCAGGAATCCCTTCTCCAGATGATCAACTGCTTCATAATTTAACGCGAAATCTTATCAATGGGTTCCTTGCCCTTATTTGCATCTTAGGCCTGGTGGGAAATGGAAGGACAATTTACCTCCTGGCCTTTTCCATTAAGAGGAATCCTTTCACCACTTTCATCCTGAACCTCTCAGTCGCTGATTTTGGGGTCCTCACATCCCTCATTATGGCAGCTATATTTGTGGCGGTGTCAACTCTGGGTAAAAGAAATGAGATTGTCCAAACCTTCTTCTTCTTGTTCTTTGAGCTCTTTTCCTTCACCTATTCTGCTAGCCAGTTTCTGCTGACGGCCATCAGCCTGGATAGGTGTGTGACTGTCCTTTTCCCGCTCTGGCATCGCTGCCATCGTCTCCCAAATCTTTCCACCCTTGTTTGTAGCTTCATCTGGATCCTCTCCTTCCTGCTCTCTGCGGTGCACTTCATTTTGTCCCAGACAAACAGCTTTGGAAGTTCACGTTTTCTTTACCAGCTGATTGTGAATGGTTTACTTTGCACACCTCTCATGGTTGTGTCATCTCTGACACTTTGGATTCATGTGAGGTCTAAATCTCAACGCAATCAAAGGAAACTTCTCACCGCCATCTTGCTGGCTCTCCTCTTCTTCCTCCTTTTCTCTCTCCCAATGTATGCCTTATATATCATTTATTATGTACGTTTCCATTATCCTTTCCTCTTGACCATTGGGATAGGATGTGCCGCTCTCAACAGCAGCATCAACCCACTCCTTTATTTCTTAGTGGGGAGGAAGAAGAGGGGAAAGGATCAGCCCAGGGCGTCTCTGAAGGTGGCTTTGCAAAGAGTCTTCAAGGATGAACAGGAGAGCTCAGAAGGGCAGCAAACTAGGAAGAAAGAATTTTTGTGAAGTCTTACTGTCACTGCACATTCATGTTTTAAAAAGATAAATAAAATGTGTATTCAATAAAATGCACATATATTGAACAAAGTAGCTAATGCCAAACAATATAAAAAGGAAACATTGCTTTCTTCCTAATTTCCAAAGGGAAGATCTCTATAAAGAAAATGTCTGACTTAGTAAAATTTCTTACTTCATAACATGAAATTGTATGTCTGACTTCACATACATTCTTTTTTAATATCATATCATAAAATTATATGTCTGACTTCATATACATTCTTTTTTAATATCATAACAAAATTGTATGTCTGACTTCATATACTTTCTTTTTAATATCATAACATAATATTAAAAAAGTGGTCCCTATTTTTCTATTTGCATTTTTTACCTTCTTTCGAACTGCTAGGTTGACAGAAGCTGGGACAAGTAACGGGAGCTCACTCCGTTATGTGGCGCTTGGGATTCGACCCACCTAACTGATGACATTTCTGATCAACAAGCTCAGCGTCTTAGCCACTGAGCCACCGCGTCCCCTCTGCCTTAATTATGTGTTCCTTTTTCCATTTTTTTGGTACTTATTTTTTTCTTCTTTCATGCAATGTTCTTTGTGCAACCATGCTGGTTTTTTTTCCTTGGTTTTCTTGTCTTTCCTTTTTAGTGGTATTGATAAAAATGTCTGATTTATCTCCACCCTTAATGTGCTTTATTGAGCTTTAGTATGCCAGGGAACAAACCCCATATTTTGGAACAAGAACATTAACCACAGATCTTGCTGTATCTAAAACAATCTTAAAAGAGTTTACATCCACCACTAAAGCAGTGTTGATGGCTTTAATCTCAGTTGTCTCAATTCATTGATTATGCTAAGTCATTTGTATACAAAACATAGCAACTTTCTGGTTTAGGGTAATGTTGCTAAGCTGAGCTGCAGAAAAGGCAGAGAATGAGTCAATTGTAGTGTTGACAGTAAAACTTGTTTGTTTGTGAAGGAAGTGTCAAGTGGGCCCCAAATGGTCTCTGTGAACCCCTGGAACATGTTAAAAAAATTTTCAACCATGTTACAAAACCTGACTAGCCAATGCTCTTCTATTGACTGAGGTACTGATTTTTGGATTGCAATCTGGAATGAAACATCAGGATAGTTTTTGAGTGTTTTATTTCTGAAAAATAAAGTCTTTGAAATGTGCGCCTTTTTTCGTTTTTCTTTGCTTTTCTGCCTCATGCTAAGGGAATAAATGGGGAACTCACCAAATTTGCAGATGACACCAAGCTGGCAGGAATAGCCAACACTCCAGAAGACAGGCTTAAGATACAGAAGGATCTTGACTGACTTGAGCATTGGGCACTATCTAATAAAACGAAATTCAATGGTGAAAAGAGTAAGGTTCTACATTTAGGCAAGAAAAACAAAATGCACAGGTACAGTATAGGTGGTACGTTGTTCAATAGAAGTAACTGTGAGAGGCATCTTGGAGTCCTAGTGGACAACCATTTAAATATTTAAATAGTTTAAATAGAGGGATAGAATCAAGATCACGTGAAGTGTTAATACCACTTTATAAGGCCTTGGTAAGGCCACACTTGGAATACTGCATTCAGTTCTGGTCGCCACGATGTAAAAAAGATGTGGAGACTCTGGAAAGAGTGCAGAGAAGAGCAACAAAGATGATTAGGGGACTGGAGACTAAAACATATGAAGAACGGTTGCAGGAACTGGGTATGTCTAGATTAATGAAAAGAAGGACTAGTTGAGACATGATAGCAGTGTTCCAATATCTTTGTGGGCTTGCCACAAAGAAGAGGGAGTCAAACTATTCTCCAAGGCACCTGAGGGTAGAACAAGAAGCAATGGGTGGAAACTAATCAAGGAGAGAAGCAACTTAGAACTGATAAGAAACTTACTGACAGTTACAACAATGAATCAGTGGAACAGCTTGCCTCCAGAAGTTGTGAATGCCCCAACACTGGAAGTGTTTAAGATGTTGGATAGCCATTTGTCTGATATGGTATAGGGTTTACTGCCTAGGCATGGGGTTGGACTAGAGGACCTCCAAGGTCCCTTCCAATTCTGCTATTGTAGAAGAATATTTATTTATTTATTTGTTCATTGATTCATTCATTGACTAATGAATGAATGAATTCTTGTTCTGCCTTGAGATGAATGAATGAATGAATTAATTCATCTGAAGGCAGAACAAGAAGCAATGGATGGAAACTAATTAAGTAGAGGACCAAACTAGAATTAAGGAGAAACGTCCTGACAGTTAGAACAATGACTCAGTGGAATGGATTGCCTTCAGAAATTGAGGGTTCATCATTGGAGGTTTCTAAGAAGCGATTGGACAACCATTTGTCTGGCATGGTAAAGGATATCCTGCTTGAACAGGTGGTTGGACTAGAAGACCTCCAAAGTTCTTTGCAACTTCATTCATTCATTCATTCATTCATTCATTCATTCATTCATTCATGGGGGGGGAGGAGGAGCTTCCGGAGGGAAATGGAGGTCTGCCTCTGAGCTCCGCTTGATGGCGGGGGCTCTCTGACGGGCAGGGATGCTGCCGACCCTCGTTTCCAGCTCAAGGGTCGGGAATTTGTTGGTGACCATGCCGGCTTTCGCCCTGGATCCAGGCTGGCCCGCTAGGACGGCCTGACAGCTGGGCAGAAGGAGGAGAGCACGCCGGCTGGTGCCGGTGACTGGCGTTTTCGAGCTGGTGTTTTCGAGTGGAGCGGAACAGAGCGGCGAAGGCCCTGAGCGGAGGAGGACGGAGGACGGCGGAGGCCTGAGCGGAAGAACGATAGCGGTGATGGTGGCGACCTAAGAGACCCGAGTGGCCCAAGCAGCGACCTAGGAGATGCTGAGCGCCAAATTTCCGGTCGCTGTGAGCCCAGACCAGCGGGAGGGCCGCGGGAAGGAGAGTGAGGCCCGAGGCACCGGAGGGTGTTGGAAGATCGGCAGGAAGACCACAGGGAGGCCGAAGCGGCCTTGCGGGCCCGGAACAACGGCTGTGGGTTGCCGAATAGGTGGAGGACTACGAAGGCAGGCCATGGGGACGGAGGCGTTGGAGCACTGGAGGCCTACGCTGAAGGTTTGACTACGCTGAAGGTTTGACTCTGTACCCCTGCCATGCTTAATACAACCCGCCCCCCCACTCATTTACTTTGGACTACCTGCCCCTTACCGCCCACCACGAACTACCTCCCAGTCTTATCTATACACCAGCTGGCTAGCTCACCATTCCAACATTTCCACCTAGGATGTGTACTATTACCATCTGTCTATCCCCTTTAGTGGGGAATTTTGGCTTGCTAACTTACATCAACACTGACAGCACCCAGTTGACAAGCTTTGGCCCTGTTGTAATTATACGAACATGTTATATTCGAGGTCAGACCTACTGCTGCTGCGAGAGTCCCCCCTCTCGCAGGTATGGCCTCCAGCCCTTTCAAGGGCCCACCTTGAGGGCGGGTTTATTAACCCAGAGAGGTGGAGGAAGTGTAAACTAGGGGGCTTTTTAATTAATCATTTTTTAAGAGTTTTAAGGGGTTCCAGGGTTGGGGGGGGTGGATCAGGTCAGGAGTGATGGTAGAGCCAGGTGAATAGGTGTGGTCGAGAGAGGAGGGAGCGGAGTGGGGGGGAGAGGGAAGATAGCATTCCAAGACAGGGCTCCTTGATACCAACGGTCGTGGGGAGGGGTAGGTGCGAGGACAGATTAAGAACTCGTAGTCGGTTGGGAGACCGTGGTTATTGGTCATACCCGGTCGCCTGTACCAACCCCCGCATGCTAGGTGGTCAGGATCTACAGACCCAAGGCCTGAGGCTGTTGTTATGCAATGCGAGGTCCGTTGTCAACAAGGCCCCTCTCATCAATGATTTGATCTTGGAGGGGGAGCCGGACCTCACGGGAATAACAGAGACCTGGTTGGGCCACGAGGGAGGTCTACCCCTCGTGGAAATGTGCCCTCCAGGTTATCTAGCATTCTACCAGCCACGGGCCCAGGGAAGGGGCGGTGGGGTAGCGGTGATTATCCGGGAAGACTTAGAGTCGAGAGAGTTCACTGTGCCACAGACATCCGGGTGTGAGTCCCTTGTCGTGAGATGGGGCCCAGGGAGACAGTTGGGCCTGCTGATAGTATACCTGGCTCCTCGCTATACATCAGCGGCCCTGCCTGAACTCCTCGAGCTGATCGCATCGGTGGCGGTTGAGACCCCCAAACTTTTAGTGATGGGGGATTTCAACCTGCCGTCGATGGGAGAAGCGTCCGAGGGGGTTCGGGAGTTCATGGCTTCCATGACAGCCATGGACATGACTCAATTAATTCAGGGCCCTACACACGAGGGAGGCCACACGCTGGACCTCGTTTTTGTCTCTGGCCAGTGGACGAGTGATCTGGGAATATGGGATTTAACTATCACTCCCCTGTCATGGTCAGATCACTCACTTCTCCGACTTGACTTCCCTGGTGCTACCCCCCACTGTGGGGAGGCGGAGCTGGAAGGCATTAGATGGTTCCGCCCCAAGCGCCTGATGGAACCGGATAAGTTCCAGACGGAGCTTGGGCCACCTCCTGTAGACCTGACCCGTCCCCGGGCAGAGGACCTGGTAGCCACATGAAATAGTGCGACTGCCGGGGCCCTAGACCGAGTGGCGCCTTTGCGGCCTCTCCTGCGGCAACAAACCACCCTGGCCCCTTGGTTTACCGAGGAGCTAAGGGTGATGAAACACCACAAGAGACGCCTAGAGAGTCGTTGGAGATCCTCCTGCTCCGAATTTGACCGAGCACAGGTACGAACCTACTTAAGGACGTACCTTGTGGCATTAAGAGCGGCCAAACGTCGACATTGTGCCGCTCTCATTGCGTCCGCAGATAACCGCCCTGCCGCCCTGTTCCGGGTGACCCGCTCCCTTCTCTCTCAGAGGCCGCGGGAAGCCCCTCTACAGGGCAGGGCAGAGGAATTTGGGAAATATCTGCAGGATAAAATCGCTCAAATCCGGAGGGAATGGGTCCCTTTCAGTGGGCTAGTGGAGACGCCCGAGGCGAGTCTTGAGAGACCACTCTGGGAGGAGTTTGACTCGGTTGCCATCGAGGATTTGGACAGGTTACGTGGACGTCTGCGACCTACCACATGTTTATTGGACCCGTGTCCCTCCTGGCTTGTACTGGCATCCTGGGAGGTTACATGCGACTGGCTCCTGGGCCTAGTGAATGCTTCGTTGGGCGAGGGGTCTCTGCCAGCCGCCTTGAAAGAGGCGGTTGTGAGACCCTTACTCAAGAAGCCTTCCTTGGACCCAACAGAGCTAGCCAATTATCATCCAGTCTCCAACCTTCCCTTCTTAGCGAAGGTTGTAGAGAGTGCAGTGGCCCAACAGTTTCCACGTCACCTGGAGGAAAATGATTATCTAGACCCGCGCCAATCCGGCTTCCGACCCAGGCACAGCACGGAGACGGCCTTGGTCGCATTGGTCGATGATCTCTGGAGGGCCAGAGATAGGGGTTGTTCCTCTATCCTGGTCCTATTAGATCTCTCGGCGGCTTTCGATACCATCGACCATGGTATCCTGTTGCACCGGCTGGAGGGGTTGGGGGTTAGGGGCACCGTTTTACGGTGGTTCGGCTCCTACCTCTCCGGCCGGACGCAACGTGTGTTGGCAGGGGAGCAGAGATCGACCCTGAGCCCCCTCACTTGTGGGGTGCCGCAGGGGTCGGTCCTCTCGCCACTCCTGTTCAACACATACATGAAACCGCTGGGCGAGATCATTTGTAGCTTTGGGGTGGGATATCATCTGTACGCTGATGATACTCAGCTGTACATTTCCACCCCGAACCACCCCAACGAGGCCGTCGAAATGATGTCCCGGTGTTTGGAAGCCGTACGGGTCTGGATGGGTGACAACCGACTCAAACTCAACCCCTCCAAGACGGAGTGGCTGTTGCTTCCGGCCCCCCCCGATTCAACCAGTTGCTTCCATCTCTGGCCATCGGGGGCGAGCAACTGGCCCCCATGGAGTGGGCGCGCAATTTGGGCGTCCTCCTGGATGCCCGGCTGTCCATGGATGACCATGGAACAGCCGTGGCAAGGGGGGCGTTCTACCAGGTCCGCCTGGTGCGCCAATTGCGCCCCTTATTGGACCGGGATGCCTTACGCACAGTCACCCATGCGCTGGTAACGTCTCGCCTAGACTACTGCAATGCTCTCTGCATGGGGCTTCCCTTGAGATGCACTCGGAGACTACAGTTGGTCCAGAATGCGGCCGCGCGGGTGATTATGGGGAGTACTGGATACTCCCATGTAACACCTCTCCTGCGCGAGCTGCACTGGCTTCCTGTGGTCTATCGGGTGCGTTTCAAGGTTTTGATTACGATCTTCAAAGCGCTCCATGGCACAGGACCTAGTTACCTACGGGATCGCATCCTGCCCCATACATCCCTACGACCAATTCGCTCGCACAGAGAGGGACTTCTCCGGGTGCCGTCCACTAAACAGTGTCGGGGGGCGACACCCAGGAGCAGGGCCTCCTCTGTGATGGGCCCAGCCCTTTGGAATGACCTCCCCCTTGACATCAGGATCACTTCCGATCTCCGCTCCTTCCGTGTAAAGCTCAAGACCCACCTTTTTCAATTATCTGGCCTGGCTCAACCGTAGTTTCATCCTATTCCTCCTGACAGTCTTTTTTAAATTTGTAATTTTTAATTTGGGGTATTTTAATTGTTAATTTTATTACTATTCCTCCTCCGTGTATGTGTATGCGTGTATGTGTATCTTTATATGTATATATATATGTGCTCTTGTTGTACGCTGCCCCGAGTCCCCTGTGGAGAGGGAGCGGCTAACAAATTAAATTATTATTATTATTATTATTATTATTATTATTATTATTATTATTGTTGTTGTTGTTGTTGTTGTTGTTGTTGTTGTTGTTGTTGTTATTATTATTATTATTATTATTATTATTATTATTATTATTATTATTATTATTATTATTATTATTATTTATTCCGAGTCCCTCTGGGGAGAGGGGGCGGTCTATAAATTTAATAAAATTAAATTAAATAAATTAAATTCATTCATTCATTCATGTCTTCCCATGGTGGTGCTTTTCATCCTGAATTTTGGAGATGATGGAAGGATTCTCTTCCATTATGTTTATTTTTGGTTCCATGAAAATGTCCTGAGCTGCCCATTTTTCCTAGGCTGAGAAAGCTTAATCATAAGAGCTTCTCCTGACTTGCTTTGGGATTGAATTGGACTGTGAGAAAACAGAGTCAGAAGATTCCTTGAAGGTGATTCTACAGGGAGAGTCAGGCCTTTTCTCCCACTAAAGAAGTGAATGGATGGTCTCCGTGTTCCACTCATGACAGGTTCACCAAAATTCTCTTTCCTTTGGACAAAACCGGACAAAAATGCTGGAATACTTTTTTCTTCTCCAGATTAAATGAGAAATGTTTGGAAGGAAATACAGAAACATTTTGACTTTGCAAAGTTGTATTTGCTTTTTAAAAATGTACACTAACTGCAACATTTGCAAACACGACAAAATGGGCCAGATGGTGAACCTTGCATTGATTCTTGGATTCATTTGGGCAGCAAGGAAGTTGCTACCATAAAATAATTACTTCGTTAATGGGCCTGGATTCCAGGAATTTGACATCCAGATTAGATTGCTTCCCTGACAGATAGCTTTTGATTGTTCCATGCTTCAAGATAATATTGTGGTTTCAAGCACTTCCTTCATACTGTGTGCGATAACATATAATGTTGCAAAATTCTGAGAAGAACGCTGTGTAAGTTCTTTTTTTCTTCTTTTTCTTTTTTTGAGAAACTTTGCAGCTTGGTCAAGCTCCATTCTCCTTCTCAACTGCACTTACATCAAGTGCAGGCTAAGAGGATTCATTGAAAAAGACACCTCATGCTTAGATTCTGAAAGAGACCAGCTGTTCCCATCTGGAGATCCGTCACCAGGTATGTCTACGGTAAAGGCAGAGTTTCTTTTGTGGTAATGGCTATTTGCAAAATACTCCTTTTGGAGTTTAAGATAAGACTAGGGGACTATTAGTATGAGATCAGCTAATTCCACAGGATCCTTTGGCCAACAATAGAACTCAACTTTTTTCTCAGGATAGTGTGATAGCAATGTTCCCATCCTTGATTTTTTGACTGGTGTGTATCTGGCTTTGGTTGAATATCTTTTATCTGAGAACTTTTTCTTCATGGGAGAAAGACAAAGAGGAGTCGCTCAAGATCTGGGCACAAAAACCCAAGAAAATCCGGGAAACATCTAAGAATTGATCTGGTCCCTAAACTGCAAGCCAGTAAGGGCAACTTGTTTATTTACTATAAGTAATCAATTCAACCCCTTGGGGGACTCATGAATAGTTCTAGAGGCAGAAATTGGGAGCATTCAAGGAGCGTCCTGTCTACTACAGGAATCTCCCTTGATAGAAGAGCTAACAGAAAGAGCAAAAGACAAACAAACAATGAAATTAGAATACAATAATAGAATAGAGTAATAACATTATTGTCCCTTTGAATATACACTAATCAGCATACATTAAAATGAAATTTCATTGTATACAGCTCTCAAAGGGTTACCACTTCCAATGCACACTACATAAATATAACTTAACAAAAAAAAATTATGTATGTACCCACATATATTATATAACACATAGAAACAACACTGTCTAGTTCAGATGTATACATGCAAATGGTGAGAAAAACAAATCTTGTTCATTTACCACATGGATGGCATAGAGAACAACGCTGTTAACGTAGTCTTGCTAAAAATACTTCAAAATCTCCTCCCAAAGGGGAGCAACAAAAACAGACAATAAAATTGGCATGTGGGGTCTCTAACGATGCTTTGAGCTGTAAGCACATAGCACTTAGAAGCAGCATCCTGAATAATGGGAATTAACTTCTTATAATCTTCTCGGCTATCCTTACCACTCTCTTTATGGGCTTTCTATTTGAAGCACAGCAGCCACCAAACAAAACAGGGATGCAGTTAACCATTTTCAAAGTACTTTTATGTCAAATCCATTCTGAATTGTTGCAGGCATTGTTCATTTGAAATAGGTAGTTTTTGACTTACAACCATAAGCAAGCTGGGAATTACAGTCATGCTGTAATCTTACAATAAAGCTTGTGTTAATATTCATAATTTAGGATTCTTGTTTG
The DNA here is from genome assembly GCA_029891615.1 of Natrix natrix natrix. Classification (NCBI taxonomy): domain Eukaryota; kingdom Metazoa; phylum Chordata; class Lepidosauria; order Squamata; family Natricidae; genus Natrix; species Natrix natrix. The sequence continues at coordinate 41,029 of JAKRSK010006898.1, forward strand.
GAATATCTTGCTGGTCTTAATCTTGCTGATCAGTGACAAGACATCAATCTTTGGGAAGAATGGCAAACTCATCAAGCAGTGAGAACCCTTTAAATATCCGATCAAGTTCTACTCTTGCTATTAATTGTTAGCTGATAACTTTTAAAAGATTTTCACTCAGTTTTTAAACATTCATTTTTGTAACTGTTGCTAGTTCCTTTGAATGTGTTTGGTCTTGGGCAGTAAATAAACGTTGATTGCTTGATTGAAAGGGAAACATGTTTTAACCTGTTTTGTGTGGACAGCAGACCTACAGTGACAGTTCCTCAAGAACACAATTCCTTTAAGATGTTTTGACAAGATGAACAGACAAGTTTGTTTTCTTTTAATAATATTTCCCCTTAAATTGCAGTGTCCTAGATTGTCCTCCCTCATCACAGATTTGAAGTGTTCTATGCACACTTTGCCAATGGAGTTTCCAATTAATTTAACGGAAGGTAGGAACAGCATAAATTATATCATCTTCTTTCCAGGAAGGGTACTACTGTTGAAGACAATCCCCAATTGTTTATAATATTCAAAAGTTTATTCCAAAATTTAAACTCTAGCACCAGTACATGAATTCCTGTTGTCCACCATCTCCTGGGATTGGGAGGTGGGTGCTGGCATTTTGAAAACATTCAATAAGTGCATTTATAAAATGGCTCTTCGGGTGATTTTTCATAAAGTAAGTCTTATGGAGAATGTAAGAATACTAACACACCAATACCTGTGATTTCCTGTATGCAACACCATCTCAGAATTGCCCTTTGGAGGGACACAAGGGTTGAAGTCAACATATCCCTCTGAGGCTGCATCAACAGAGGGATAGACTCAAGATTACCTGAAGTGTTAATACCACTTTATAATGCCTTGGTAAGGCCACACTTGGAATACTGCATTCAGTTTTGGTCGCCACGATGTAGAAAGGTTGTGGAGACTCTAGAAAGAGCACAGAGAAAAGCAACAAAGATGATTAGGGGACTGGAGACTAAAACATATGAGAAACGATTGCAGGAACTGGGTATGTCTAGTTTAATGAAAAGAAGGACTAGGGGAGACATGATAGCAGTGTTCCAATATCTCAGGGGTTGCCACAAAGAAGAGGGAGTCAAACTATTTTCCAAGGCACCTGTGGGCAGAACAAGAAGCAATGAGTAGAAACTAATCAAGGAGAGAAGCAACTTAGAACTGAGGAGAAAGTTCCTGACAGTTAGAACAATTAATCAGTGGAACAGCTTGCCTCCAGAAGTTGTGAATGTCCCAACACTGGAAGTCTTTAAGAAGATGTTGGATAGTCATTTGTCTGAAGTGGTGTAAGGGTTTCCTGCCTGAGCAGGGGGTTGGGCTAGAAGACCTACAAGGTCCCTTCCAACTCTGCTATTGTATTGTATATGATTGGAGACCCAGATGCATTTCTGAAGATGAAGGAACGGTGGGAAGAAAAGTTTCCTTTTCAAAATGTGTGTGTTTGTGTGTGTGTGTGTACGTATATGTATATGTATGTATTTGTATGTGTATGTATACACACACAGAGATGCATGCATACATACATACATACATACATACATACATACATACATACTTAATTACAGGTGGGAGGCAGTTGGATGGGCCTATCACGTGTACAATGGCCAACTTGATTAATGATGTATAAAGGTAGATATCTCTTCAATGGTAGTTTTTACACTCTGATGATGTTAGCAGAGGCTAATGAAAGCTAAGTGGGTAATATATTTTAAGTTTTGGACATCACAATTTTTGTCTCTTCTTTTATAACTACACCTGGAAGTCGTATTTTTAGGATAATTTGCAATATGTATGTATGTGTGCATGTATGTATGTATATATGTATGTATACATACACTTAGATTAAATCCTTCTGCAGCAGATGGCTTAGAGAGTCCCATAGAGACTGATTATTGACCTATTACCATTACAAAGAGCCACAAACAGAAACACATATACTTAAATATGGAAAAGTTTCTAAAGCACATTAGTATTTTTGCTGCCTGATGTTACTGATCATAATCATGACTTACTGTAATTTCTTCCTCTCTAAAGGCTATCTCCATGGCAACGATAACATCATTGTTGGTATTGGATATGAGTATGACAAAATGTAAGTATAATATAGTTCAAAATATTTTCTTTGCAGGATGCAGCCTTCCAATTGTTTCATAACATTTGTGAATGTCCAAGAGAATCAGTGAGGATTTTTTTGATTCAGTGCAGGAGTCAGACAAGGGACAAAACTCCCTGAGAGAAGCTCATTCCCAATTGAGAATTACTAGAAAAACCTCCATTGACAGCAAGTGTAAACTTGGCAGAGTGTTAAAAACCAAATTTTCTGACTTCCAGCAGAAACAATGGAGCGGAACTCAGATTAATAAATAGGAACTCCAAAGCTGAAAATGTTATTGACCTAGACTTAGTTATGTATATTCTGAACAGGGGTGGGTTCCTGCCAGTTCTAACCTTTTCTATAGAAAAGGTTCCACAAATATACTGATTGGCTGGCTCACCAATCGCCCCACCCAGGTCTAAGAGTCCTATCTGAACCATAAAGTCTTAAAGCTGTCAAGTTTGAACACCTATATACATATATAGCTATTATATTTTAAACTCCCCCCCCCACCTTATTTTTGACTGAAATGTGGACCTGGTTACAATTATCAGCTATTGTCATCATAATATTGTATAGTTATACATCATTACATGCCTCAAATTTCTGGTTCTGTCTTTATAATCTCAATAATTTTCCATTATAAATATATTTCAAGTTCTCCCTCCATTTTTCTATATCTTTACTTAGCTTACATTTAATTGTCTTTAAATTACAATCCTTGCTGTTCCATGCTTCTTACAATTTGTATCTGCTATATAAAATAACAAGCAATACGCACCTCACTTTTGTTCAGCTTCTTAAAAGGTCTATATGTGTCAATTTTTCATATATATTAAGCTATATTTAATTATCTTTCCATTATTATATTCAATCAATTAGAAACTCTTCTTCCTTCTCCACACACTGCTGCATCTTTTGACATATCCTCTGTCTCCCTGTCTTCTCTTCCTCTTTTCTCTTATCGCTCCTTTCTTTCTTATCTTTCTTCTCTAATCCTATCCTGTTTTCTTTGTTGGGACATAGCCCCCCCCTTTCAGTTTTCCCTGTGCTACTGTAAAACTCAGTGAAATCTTTTGTCTGCTTTTTATTTTCCATTTTTTCTACCATTTCATTACCCTCCCCCTCTTCTTCCCTCATTCCCTGCCACTCCTCAATTTCTAACTTCAAAATTCTATTTAAGCTTAATTTTAATGATTTATGCATATTTTTATAATTTCATCCATTTTTTCAAATTCCCACCTTTTCATAATGTCCAGTTCATAAATTACAGTTATTTATACAGTTAATTGCAGTTTAGGTTCCACAGTTTCTTCTTATTTTCCAATTCTGATCTGGCTTATATTCCAATTCAGCTAAAATGGAGAGGAAAAAAGGGGGAGATAACTTAATCACTTCATTTTCTTTGTTCTTCCCTCTGGCAAATGGCTCCATATTCCTTCAACTGGATGATTTCCAGCAATACAGCTTGATATTTTTAAATCCAGTTTAAGATAGAATTATGAACAAAGATAATAATGCTTTTTCTTGATTTTTTTTCTTGTTATCTTCCACCTCTCATTGATTAGAGTTGCTTAAGATACAGTGATGTGCGGTGATGTTTATGACTGGTGCGGCTGGTGACGTCATCAAACCGCGTGGTTGCTCCGATCGCACGGGCGCAGCCCAAACGGAGAAGTTTCTTTTCTCAGAAATGTCAGAAAGGGACAGACAGGCTTCCGTAGCTCCACTGAAAAGACATTTCTGAGAAGAGAAACTTCTCCTTTCTCCTCCTTTCCCCTCCCCTTCTAGCACTGACATTGTTACCTAGGCATTTTTTGCATCGGGCGAGCCCGAGATCCTTTTAAGGAGAATGGGAAAACGTGTGCAGGCGGCTCCTCAACATACAGCCTCAATAAGCGCAGCCGCGGTCCCCTTCATGTTGGTTTAGGAAGGAGCAGAATGGGACCATGTGTGCAGGGGAAGGGGATCGCGGCTGTACTAATCTGAGGCTGTGTGCTGAGGAGCCGCCTGCACACGTTTTCCCATTCTCCTTGCAAGGATCCCGGGCTCGCCCGATGCAAAAAATGCCTAGGTAACAACGTCAGTGCCAGAAGTGGTGGGGAAGGAGGAGAAAGGAGAAGTTTCTCTTCTCAGAAATGTCAGAAAGAGGCAGGCAGGCTGCCGCAGCTCCACTGAAAAGACATTTCTAAGAAGAGGAACTTCTCCTTTCTCCTCCTTCCCCCCCCCCCCTTCTAGCACTGACGTTGTTACCTAGGCATTTTTTGCATCGGGCGAGCCCAATGCAAAAAATGGCAAGATCGGCACACTTGGGGCTGCTGCTGAGATGTCCAGGGAGGCTAAACCAAGCCGCGCGCCTCTCCCAGCCACTTTCGCGGCTTCCCGGAGTATTTTTTTTTTATTTTCATGATGAGAGTGGTGCGGCTCTGCCTCCCCTGACTGCACGTCACTGTTAAGATATGTATAAATTAGAACAAACTCAAACAAAGAAAGTCTCCTTGGTATAGACCGGGTGGCGCCTTTGCGGCCTCTCTTGCGGCGACGAACCACCCTGGCACCTTGGTTTACCGAGGAGCTAAGGGTGATGAAACGCCACAAGAGACGCCTAGAGAGTCGTTGGAGATCCTCCCGTTCCGAATTTGACCGAACACAGGTACGAGCATATTTGAAGACGTACCTTGTGGCATTAAGAGCGGCCAAACGCCAACATTGTGCCGCTCTTATTGCGTCTGCAGATAACCGCCCTGCTGCCCTGTTTCGGGTGACCCGTTCCCTCTTGTTTGAGAGACCACGGGAAGCCCCACTACAGGGCAGAGCAGAGGAGTTTGGGAATTATCTACAGGACAAAGTCGCTCAAATTCGGATGGGATGGACCCCTTTCAGTAGTTCAGTAGAGACGCCCGTTGCGAGTCTTGAGGGACCGCTTTGGGAGGAGTTCGACTCGGTTGCCATCGAGGATTTGGACAGGTTACGTGGACGTCTGCGACCTACCACATGTTTATTGGACCCGTGTCCCTCCTGGCTTGTACTGGCATCCTGGGAGGTTACGCGCGACTGGCTCCTGGGCCTGGTGAACGCCTCGTTGGGTGAGGGTTCTCTACCGGCCGCCTTGAAAGAGGCGGTGGTGAGGCCCCTGCTCAAGAAGCCTTCCCTGGACCCAACGGACCTAGTCAATTATCGTCCAGTCTCCAACCTTCCTTTTTTAGCGAAGGTTGTAGAGAGTGTGGTAGCACAGCAGTTCCCACGTCACCTGGAGGAAAATGATTATCTAGACCCGCGCCAGTCCGGCTTCCGACCCGGGCACAGCACAGAGACGGCCTTGGTCGCATTGGTTGATGATCTCTGGAGGGCCAGAGATAGGGGTTGTTCCTCTATCCTGGTCCTATTAGATCTCTCGGCGGCGTTCGATACCATCGACCATGGTATCCTGTTGCACCGGCTAGAGGGGCTGGGAGTCAGGGGCACCGTTTTACGGTGGTTTGGCTCCTACCTCTCTGATCGGACGCAACGTGTGTTGACAGGGGAGCAGAGTTCGACCCGGAGGCCACTCACATGTGGAGTGCCACAGGGATCGGTACTCTCGCCTCTCCTGTTCAACACATATATGAAACCGCTGGGCGAGATCATCCGTGGTTTTGGGGTGGGATATCATCTGTATGCTGATGATACTCAGCTATACATTTCCACCCCGAACCACCCCAATGAGGCCGTCGAAATGATGTCCCGGTGTCTGGAGGCCGTACGGGTCTGGATGGATGGCAACCGACTAAAACTCAACCCTTCCAAGACGGAGTGGCTGTGGCTTCCGGCCTCCCGGTTCAACCAGGTGTTTCCATCTCTGGCCATCGGGGGCGTCCAACTAGCCCCCATGGAACAGGTACGCAATTTGGGCGTCCTCCTGGATGCCCGGCTGTCCATGGATAACCATGTAACAGCCGTGGCAAGGGGGGCGTTCCATCAGGTCCGCCTGATGCGCCAATTGCGCCCCTTATTGGACCGGGATGCCCTACGCACAGTCACCCATGCGCTAGTGACGTCTCGCCTGGATTACTGCAATGCTCTCTACATGGGGCTTCCCTTGAGATGCACTCGGAGACTACAGTTGGTCCAGAACGCGGCCGCGCGGGTGATTATGGGGAGGACTAGGTACTCCCCTGTAACACCTCTCCTGCGCGAGCTGCACTGGCTTCCTGTGGTCTACCGAGTGCGTTTCAAGGTTTTGATTATGATCTTTAAAGCGCTTCATGGCACAGGGCCTAGTTATATGCAGGATCGCATCCTGCCCCACATATCCCTACGACCAATTCGCTCACACAGAGAGGGACTTCTCCGGGTGCCGTCCGCCAAACAGTGCCGGGGGGCGACACCCAGGAGCAGAGCCTTCTCTGTGGTGGGCCCAGCCCTGTGGAATGACCTCCCCCGTGACATCAGGATTACTTCCGATCTCCGCTCCTTCCGTGTACAGCTGAAGACCCACCTCTTTCAATTATCTGGCCTGGCTCAATCGTAATTATTCTTATTCCTCCTAACTGTTTTTAAATTGTATTTTAAACGTTAAATTTTAATTTTATATCGGGTTTTTACAATTGGGGTATTTTAATGCGGGTCTTTTAACTGTCTATACGATGTAAATTGTTTACCTCCTCCGAGTCCGTGTTTGTGTATCTGTATGTATGTTCTGTATGTACGCCTATGTGTTTTATATATTTTCTGTGTTTTATATGCCCCATTGTACGCCGCCCCGAGTCCTACTTGGAAAGGGAGCGGCTAATAAATTCAAACTTATTATTATTATTATTATATTTTTAGCTTCCGTTTTCCCCCTCCTTTTTTCCTTAGTTAAGTTCCCAATTGTCAATTAATCTCTTTTAAAGATACAATATTTTCAAATCCAAGTTCAAAGTTTGTATTTCAATGGGTTAGTCAATTCTCGGTTTTCTCATTTCTGTCTCCAAGTTGTTTAAATCTTCTTACCATGTTTCCACATTCCTTTCATACACTGATCCTGCTCAGATGCTTAGTCCAGAAGCTCCAGCTTGATAGCAGCCATGCTGCCTTCCCCAACGCTGATTCAGAGAGCTAATCTCCGACCTACAAGGAACCTTTTGCATTGATTAGAGTTAACAAGTTCTGATTTATACTAGAAGACCTTGATCAGTTATACATTGAGGACTAACGGATAGTACTAGTACATTCCTTTCGATGTATATTTGCCATTGTCAGCCTATATTAATACTTGGTATTCTCTCCAAAGAATGAAAGATGCAAATATTAATAGTTTGTCTCCCTCCACATTAGTTTTCTTTTCCTGTTTTTTGGGTTGTCCTTTGCTTGTTCAGATGCCCAATAACCCTAGTCTGCCCCGTGGAGAAATGCAATTTCTTTTACTACTGCTTCTGTGGGTGTGGCTTGGTGGGTGTAACAGGGGAAGGATACTGCAAAATCCCCATTTCCTCCCCACTCCTGGGGGGTATTTGCCAGTTCTCTAAACTACTAAAAATTTCCACTACCGATTCTCCAGAACCTGCCAGAACATGCTGAATTTCACCCCTGGTCTGTCCTCAGCCAGAATGTCTATTACAGGGAATTGGTAGGGATTTTATTGAAATGCATCTTGAAGATTTGGGGGTGAAAAGCTTGGATCTGTATTGAGTACAGCAATTCTCCAGCCTCATAAAAAGCATTGATTGTAGGGCTATAATTTCCATCAAATGGCAAAAAAAAAAAAAAAAAAACATGCGTGTTGATATGCATAAGTGAAAAATAAATGTATGTGCATGTGTGTGTGTGTGTGTGTGTGTGTCTGTGTGTGTACTTGTATGTGAGAACTGATACTCTTTTCTGTTTTTTTTTAAGGCAAATCCCTTTCGAAAGTATTTCGGAGAGCAACATTTCTTTGTATATTATCGAAAGCGTGGGAAATGCTCCAAATAATTCTAAAATACCAGGAATCCCTTCTCCAGATGATCAACTGCTTCATAATTTAATGCGAAATCTTATCAATGGGTTCCTTGCCCTTATTGTCATCTTAGGCCTGGTGGGAAATGGAAGGACAATTTACCTCCTGGCCTTTTCCATTAAGAGGAATCCTTTCACCACTTTCATCCTGAACCTCTCAGTCGCTGATTTTGGGGTCCTCACATCCCTCATTATGGCAGCAATATTTGTGGCAGTGTCAACTCTGGGCAAAAGAAATGTCCAAACCTTCTTCTTCTTGTCTTTTGAGCTCTTTTCCTTCACCTATTCTGCTAGCCAGTTTCTGCTGACGGCCATCAGCCTGGACAGGTGTGTGGCTGTCCTTTTCCCTCTTTGGCATCGCTGCCATCGTCCCCCAAATCTTTCCACCCTTGTTTGTAGCTTCATCTGGATCCTCTCCTTCCTGCTCTCTGCAGTGCACTTCATTCTGTCCCAGACAAACAGCTTTGGAAGTTCACGTTTTCTTTTCCAGCTGATTGTGAATGGTTTACTTTGCACACCTCTCATGGTTGGGTCCTCTGTGACCCTCTGGATTCATGTGAGGTCTAAATCTCAACGCAATCAAAGGAAACTTCTCACCACCATCTTGCTGGCTCTCCTCTTCTTCCTCCTCTTCTCTCTCCCACTGTATGCCTTATATATCATTTATTATGTACGTTTCCATTATCCTTTCCTCTTGACCATTGGGATAGGATGTGCCACTCTCAACAGCAGCATCAACCCACTCCTTTATTTCTTAGTGGGGAGGAAGAAGAGGGGAAAGGATCAGCCCAGGGCGTCTCTGAAGGTGGCTTTGCAAAGAGTCTTCAAGGATGAACAGGAGAGCTCAGAAAGGCAGCAAACTAGGAAGAAAGAATTTTTGTGAAGTCTTACTGTCACTGCACATTCATGTTTTAAAAAGATAAATAAAATGTGTATTCAATAAAATGCACATATATTGAACAAAGTAGCTAATGCCAAACAATATAAAAAGGAAATATTGCTTTCTTCATAATTTCCAAAGGGAAGATCTCTATAAAGAAAATGTCTGACTTAGTAAAAATTTTTACTTCATAACATGAAATTGTATGTCTGACTTCACATACATTCTTTTTTAATATCATATCATAAAATTATGTCTGACTTCATATACATTCTTTTTTAATATCATAACAAAATTGTATGTCTGACTTCATATACATTCTTTTTTAATATCATAACATAAAATTGTATTTCTGATTTCATATAAATTCTCTTTTAATATCATAACATGAAATTGTATGTCTGACTTCATATACATCCTTTTTTAATATCATAACAAAATTGTATGTCTGACTTCATATACATCCTTTTTTAATATCATAACATAAAATTGTATGTCGGATTTCATGTACATTCTTTTTAATATCATAATATGAAATTATTTGTCTGACTTCATATAAATTCTTCGAGCGGAGGTGGCACAATGGTTAGAGTGCTGATTGCTTGCTGCAGTTCGGCAGTTCAAATCTCACCGGCTCAAATAGTTGAAATAATTGTGGCAGGCACAGTGCTGACACTAATGTGAAAACTCGGTTTATTCCAACACGGAACTTCACTCTCTTTCCAATAGGTGGCTCTCAAGAGTGATGGAAGATTCAGGTAGTCACCAACAGTGGGTGTAGTGAACAGAGGAGCATTATGTAAACTGGGAACTGGATTTTTGCTTTCTGGGATTTTCCTGTTGAGACTGAGATTTATCTTTTAACTTGGATATATTAAGATAAATGGAGCTTCGAGACAGAATTGAGCATCTTCAAAAAAAGGGCAGCATGTTGAGCTTTTGCATTTTCAGTTTTACTCAGAGTCTGCATAATTCTTTGTCGTGTGGGGCAGAGAAAGAAACCAGCCAAATATTTCAAAGTTTTTCCAGCATCACAAATTGGATGCTATGTTAGTGAATGAGAGCTCAAGACACTTTTATGATTTCAACTTAAAGTTAATTTCTAAAACTTTCTTACATGCACTGGGGAAAAAAATGCAACTAAACTTTATTGTGATACTTGCTTTATTGTTGTGGTCTGGTATCAAACCCACAATATTTGGGATTTGTGGTGTGCCTGTATATTCATTGGTGACAGTGGTTTTTATACAGTACACACAAAAGATTATTAACATTACATTGTTTAGATAACTTAGATAACTTTAAAGACAAGGAAAAAAGTTTACATGAGTACTGGTTATGAATGACATGCTTTTGCTGATAAGCATAAGGTTCTTTAAATTTTACATCTACAGGTAAAAGTGGCAATAAGAGAGAACAGCAAAATAATCAAAAAGTTATTAAATAATAACAATTCTACCCTAAGCTTGATACTTAATTTATTATACTTATTTCAACTGTATTGTTTATGCATGTAGAAAAGGAAAAAGGAAACAAAAACAAGGGAATAACAACAAAATAGAAAAGGCTCTGTTTTCTCATTTTGTTCTTTTTTGTGTCTACCAACCTGCAGGATCTGTAATCATTTAAGCCCTCTTTAAAACCATAATGTAGATGTTTGAATTTGCCATGCTCTGTAGTGAATCTTTCAAAAACACCCTAATCCAGGAACTGCAAACTCAGAAAAACAATCAAACCGTAAATAGCAATCTAATCAAGGGAAAAACAACATTTCCATCAACATTGATAGGACAAGCTATTGTACATAAACAAAGATCAAACCCCACTCCCTTCTAGCACTGATGATGTTACCTAATCAGGTAACTAAATGTCTGCAAACAGTCAAGCTCAGAGACCACCAAGGACCCCGAAAGAGAAGTCTTTCCCTGGATATTTGTAGAATGGGTAAGGACTTTTTCTGCCCACCTGTAGCTGCTTCCCTGCCTAACTAGCCATATTTCCATCCTTTCTTACTGACCTGGGGATTTAAGATCTTGCCTGTTGCCTCTTTTTTCTCTTCGATTGCTTCCAAAGCATGGAATATGGTTGAAAAATGTGTCTCTCTTGTGCTTTCTCTTTTTAGGAAGAGGTTAAAGCCTCACCATTAATTACTGAAATTGAACAGGTTTCTAATTGGTTTTATTTTAGTTTTACTCATTGCTGATTCAGTCCACAAATCAATTGCCTTTAAACAACATCAGGAAACAGCAGGTGATGTTGGTGCTTCCCCTGTATTTGTAAAAATCTTATTTCTAGAAAGCAAAATAAGCTGAGCATTTTATAAACACCGTGCAGTTCATGTCCTGCACAGCATTAGTTGTGGATTGATGTAGATGTCTCTTACAATGCTCTATAGGTCTATTCAGATGAAAGAGCCAATATTTTCAAAGAGATTTGGTCCCACCTATAAGACGACAGCCTCAAGAGCAAGTTATTCATTGCTACTCAGAAGGAAGAACGGAGGTCTTGCAAGTGGGTTTGAGCTCTTCTATCTCCCTCCAGTGGCTTCACTTTCTTTGAAGACCTTTTGCAAAATGACCTTCATGCTCTCCTTGGATTGAGGTCCTTTTTTTCTCCCAACTAGAAAGTAGATCACTGGGTTAATACTGCTATTTAAGCAAGAAAGCAGTGCACTACACAATACCCGGTGTTCCAGATTATTGAAAGCTTTGTCACTATTAGAAAAATTAATAATCAATATAAGGACAGATAGTGGAAAAGCCAGGGTGAGGAAACACAGAAGAGTAATTAAAATAGTCAGTAAAAGCCGACCCCGATTACTCTGATTTGATTTAAGACGCACATTGATGAAAAGGACCACAGTAGAGAATGTGATCAATGGAAGGCAAATGACAGCAGTCACAAGCAAGTGGTAATTGGCCAGTCTGTGATTTACAAAGGCTTTCATAATCCTAATAATTCCACTCAGGAGGAAAGAGAAGATCCACAGGACAAGACAGATACTGGCAGTCAAATGTTTTGGCCGGGAACAGCGATACCAGATTGGGAAGAGAACAGCCGCACACCGGTCAATGCTGATGGCTGCCAGAAAAAAGTTTGCATTGATGTACATCACGTGGATGAAATAGAGACAGAGCTGTTGCAATATTTCACTTCCTTGAAAATGGGCAAAAAACACATTGATATAAAATATAAATATAGATACGAGGTACCCAAAGTCTGCAACGGCCAAGTTAAGGATGAATGTGGTGAAACAGTTTCTCCTAATCTGGAAGCCAAGTAGCCAGATGATGTAGCCATTGCCCACAAACCCAATACAACAGGTAATAAAAATAATGCCCATCAAAGCAATCACTCCTAAGTCAAAAGTAATCTTTCCCGCATTCTCATAGGAGTCACTGGCATTGCTATATCCATGGTAGCTCTGTGTAGTATCCACACCTCCCAGGCTGGAATTCATCATTCAGCTTTTGGAATCCTCTGACAATCTTTTTGACTGGAAGCTCCTGCTGGAAGAAAAGAAAGAAGAGTGGATTCAGTCCCCCCGACATTAGTTCTACTACTGATCTCCGCTCCTTCCGCAAGAAACTTAAGACCCACCTGTTCCAACTAGCCGGCCTGGCTTAACTAGAACTCTATCTTCTAATCCCCCTGGCAATTTTAAATTTTAGGGTATTTTAATGTGTTTTTAACTTTATTGTTATTGTCTTTTTAACTTTATTGTTATTGTTATTTATAAACTGTAATAATTGTTTTTATTAAATACCTCCTCCGTGCAATATGTTGCGTATTTAATTGTACGCCGCCCCGAGTCCCTTCGAGGAGAGGGAGCGGCTTATAAGTTGAATAAATAAATAAATAATAATAGTCACTCCTGTCTCCTAAACCAGCTGAGGCAGTGGGGGGGGGGGAGGAGAGAGAGAGAATGGTTTAGAGTAGAGAATGTGATCAATGGAAGGCAAATGACAGCTGCCACAAGGAAATGGAGAAACCAACAGGGTGTGATATACAATGATTTTTGTTAATTTCATAATGCTCACAATTCCAACAAGGAGGAAAGAGGAGATCCAGAGCAAAGCACAGACAATAGATGACAAATGCTTTGGCCAGTCACACAGTGGTCAATGCTGATCGCAGCCATAAGAAAGTGAATATTGATGTTATGTGGGGGGAAATGAAATAGATTGTACTGAGAATGCTTTCTAGAAAGTCACTAAATTGTTGAATAAAAAAATATAGTTATAGATAGTTTAAGCAAACTAATTGCCTCCTGCAACTCCCCTCCCTTTTCACTCCTCTTTTATTTCCTCTGGGAGGGGCCATTCATCATCCACCCGAGGCCTTACTCCCAAGTCGACCTCTGTTCTTTCGCTGTTCCCTTCATCTGGCAACTCTGCGCATGCGCACACTGGGAACAGGCTCCAGCTGTTCCTCTGCCACACTGATGTCTGACTCCGTGGCTAAGACACTGAGCTTGTCAATCAAAAAGGTCGGCAATTTGGCTGTTTGAATCCCTAGTGCCACATAATAGAGTGAGCTTTCATTACTTGTCCCAGCTTCTGCCAACCTAGCAGTTCAAAAGCATGCAAAAATGCAAGTTAAAAAATAGGAACCATCTTTGGTGGGAAGTTACCAGCGTTCTGTGTGCCTTTGGCATTTAGTCAGATATGTCTTCGGACAGCGCTGGCTCTTCGGCTTCGAAACGGAGATGAGCACTGTCCCTAGAACTGTAAACGATTAGCATGCATGTGCTGGGAAACTTTTACCTTTACCTTAACTTTCCCAAGTATTTCGAAATACTCAATAGGTGAATAAAAATGCTAATTATGGTTTGTATGCTCTCAACGAATCTGGGCAACTCACAACAATGAAGAATAAATGAAATTACAATGAAATTAAAAGTATCTCTCACTAGATAATTACTTCCACTATCTGCAAAAAGCTTTTTTAAAAATGATTAATTCCACCGTTCAGAAAAACCAACCAAAGGTGGAAACGTCTAGTGATTGGAGGGAATCTTTCTTTGTGGGAAGAAAATATGTTTTATTTGTTTTATTTATATAATATCCAATTTTCATCGAACAGTGTGTATTCTGGGCACAGTTATGCCTAAACAATCATATTATACATCTTTGTTGTTGTAATTCCTCACCATTATATTAATAATATAATAACATAATAATATGATAACATTAATATTTAACATTTGGCATCATCTTCTTTAACAACTCTCCTCTCTACTATTTCCTCCAGTTGTATCTCCTCCTTTCTAACTTCTAACCATTGATAGAATATGTCCCATATCAAAATTTTCTTCTTTACCCTGAATAGCAAGTGTTAGTCTATCCATTTCTGCACAGTCTAATATTTTCTTAATTACATTCCCCTCAGACGGGATCTCATCATCTTTCCATTGTTGCGCAAATACAATTCCAGTTGCAATTAAGATACACAAGATCAAGTATGTGATCTTTTTATCACATGTTTCTGGTAGGATGCCCAACGACAATATATCTGGTTTCAGATCTCTACGTTGTTTTATCATTTTTTCCAGCCACGTATGTATTTTTGTCCAATATTTTCTTGCTATTGGGCATGTCCATCTCATATGATAATATGTACCAGATGCTTCCTTACACTTTCAACATTTAGGTGATCTGTCTTTATACGTTTTTGCCAATCTTGTTGGTGCAAGATGACTCCTTCAGGAGTCATCCTGCTCTATAACAGAAAGGAAAGCTATGGCTTAAATATAGAGTACATTAAACACCAGAGAGCAAGTGCTATCACATACAATACAATACAATACAATAGTAGAGTTGGAAGGGAGGTCTTGGAGGTCTTCTAGTCCAACCCCCTGCCTAGGCAGGAAACCCTATACCATTTCAGACAAATAGCTATCCAACATCTTCTTAAAGACTTCCAGTGTTGGGGCATTCACAACTTTTGGAGGCAAGTTGTTCCACTGATTAATTGTTCTAACTGCCAGGAAATTTCTCCTCAGTTCTAAGTTGCTTCTCTCCTTGATTAGTTTCCACCCATTGCTTCTTGTTCTACTTTGTTGTTCTATTCTAAGTAATGGGTAAAACATTTTGCAGGAGTAAAATGGTATTGAATATGAAGATGCGGCACTTAATGTTCTTATACCTGAATGGAAATAAATATCTCCTTCTGATCTTCCCTGAAAAAGTCTTTTGAGTTCTACCAGCCCATACCCAAAAGTTTACACACATTTACTTTATTTTTATTTTTTATTTCTTTAGATTTCTAAACCGCCCCCTCTCCCAAAAATGGACTCGGGGCGGTGTACAGTCAGATAAAATGCAGATAAAATACATGAATAACAATATAAATAATATAAAACAATTGAATACTAAACATTTAGGTGGAGGAGATGAGACTGTACAAGAAATAAATATGCTATGAAAACCCTAAAAAACATCCCCAATTAAAATACCCAAACCCAGTTAAAATATATCCCCGGGAGGCAAAACTAAGAGAGTGCCAGGCCAGCTAATTGAAACAGGTGAGTCTTTAATTTTTGACGGAAGGAGCGGAGGTCGGTGGTGGTTCTGATGTCGGGGGGGAGGTCATTCCAGAGGGTTGGGCCCATCACAGAGAAGGACCTACTCCTAGGTGTCGCCCGCTGGCATTGCCTAGCGGACGGCACCAGGAGGAGTCCCTCCCTGTGTGAGCGGATTGGTCGTAGGGACGTGTGTGGTAGGATGCGATCCTGCAGATAACTAGGTCCTATGCCATGGAGCGCTTTAAAGATGGTAATCAATACCTTGAAACGCACCCGAAAGGCCACAGGTAGCCAGTGCAGCTCGCGCAGGAGGGGTGTTACGTGGGAGTATCGTGTACTCCCCATGATGACCCGCGCGGCTGCGTTCTGGACTAGCTGCAGTCTCCGGATGCGTCCCAAGGGAAGCCCCATGTAGAGGGCATTGCAGTAGTCCAGGCGAGACGTCACCAGCGCATGAGTGACCGTGCGCAGGGAACTCCGGTCCAGTAGGGGGCGCAATTGGCGCACCAGGCGGACCTGGTGGAACACCCCCCTTGCCACGGCTGCCACATGGTCCTCCATTGACAGCCGGGCATCAAGGAGGACACCCAAATTGCGCGCCCGTTCCACAGGGGACAGTTGTTCGCCCCCTATGGCCAGCGAAGGTGTCAGCTGGCTGAACCGAGGTGCCGGTAGCCACAGCCACTCGGTCTTGGAGGGGTTGAGTTTGAGTCTGTTGTCCCCCATCCAGACCCCGACGGCTTCCAAACACCGGGACATCACTTCGACAGCCTCGTTGGGGTGGTTTGGGGTTGAAATGTACAGCTGAGTATCATCAGCGTACAGGTGGTACTCAACCCCAAAACCACGGATGATCTCACCCAGCGGCTTCACATATGCGTTGAACAGGAGAGGCGAGAGGACCGACCCCTGTGGCACCCCACAAGTGAGTGGCCTCAGGGTCGACCTCTGCCCCCCTGTCAACACACATTGCTTCCGGTCGGAGAGGTAGGAGCCGAACCACCGCAAAACGGTGCCTCCGACTCCCATCCCCTCCAACCGGCGCAATAGGATACCATGGTCGATGGTATCAAAAGCCGCCGAGAGGTCTAATAGGACCAGGATAGAGGAACAACCCCTATCTCTGGCCCTCCAGAGATCATCAACCAACGCGACTAAGGCTGTCTCTGTGCTGTGCCCGGGTCGGAAGCCGGTCTGGCGTGGGTCTAGATAATCGGATTCGTCCAGGTGTCGTGGAAACTGCTGCGCCACCACATTCTCAACAACCTTCGCCAAAAAGGGGAGGTTGGAGACTGGACGGTAATTAGCTAGCTCCATTGGGTCGAGCGAAGGCCTCTTGAGCAAGGGTCTCACCACCGCCTCTTTCAAGGCGGTTGGTAAGTATCCCTCACCCAATGAGGCGTTCACCAGGCCCAGAAGCCAGCCTCGTGTCACCTCCCAGGCTGCCAGTACCAGCCAGGAGGGACACGGGTCCATTGAACATGTAGTGGGCCGCAGCCGTCCACACAACCTGTCCAAATCCTCGGGGGCAACAGAGTCAAACTCCTCCCAGAATGGTCTCTCAAGACTCGCTGTTGGCGGCTCGTCTGGTCCACTGACGGAGGTCCATCCGCTCCGGATCTGAGCAATTTTGTCCTGCAGATATTCCCCAAACTCCTCTGCTCTTCCCTGTAAGGGTGCCCCCCGCGTCCCCTGCGATAAAAGGGAGCGGGTCACCCGAAACAGGGCGGCAGGGCGGTTATCCGCGGACGCAATAAGGGCGGCACAATGCCTACGCTTGGCCGCTCTTATTGCCACAGAATGTCCTACCTTATTCTAGTCTCAGTTATCCTTCACCAATGCATGTTGGAGCTCAATGCTTCTGAAATAGTTATAAATGCTTGCTCCGCAATCATGAAACCCAAGTCCTTTGCCATAAAGTACAAAAGAGATGACTTTATATATTTTGAGAAAGGGTGGGGGACCTTAATGGATTGAAGAAATCTATTATTTCTTGGCTAGAATTAAGACCAGAGTGCTGATTTTTTTCCCCATGGATGAAGTCTCAAAAGTAGGATAAAATGGTTTCCCATAACGCTGAAAGAGAAATGCATTATGCAGACATTTCTAAGGAAAGTTCTATGTCATGTGTACTTTGTGAACTAAATTGAACTATGGTATCTATATACTACTAAAACTCTTATTCCTGTAACCTTTAACCGGGTGAAATGTGCATGGTAGGCAGTGGTGAAATCTAAAATGTTTTTCTACCGGTTCTGTGGACGTGGCTTGGGGGGGGGGGTGTGTCATGTGACTGGGTAGGCATGGCTATGTAGTCATGTGACTGGTGGGGAGGGTCAAAAGACAGAAACTCACTTTAACAATGTCCTGCTGGAGCAGGGGGTTGGACTAGATGACCTCCAGGCCCCTTCCAGCCCTGGATTGCTGTGCTCTTTCAAGGTATCCTCTGAAACTGTGTCTAGTGCCAGGTTTCTGGGCCTCCCTCCCTCTCCTTTTTCCCTCCATCCCTCTCTCCCTCCCACCTACTTCCTTCCTTCCTTCCTTCCTTCCTTCCCTTCCCTTCCCTTCCCTTCCCTTCCCTTCCCTTCCCTTCCCTTCCTTTCTTTCTTTCTTTCTTTCTTTCTTTCTTTCTTTCTTTCTTTCTTTCTTTCTTTCTTTCTTTCTTTCGCAGCACCTCCACCCCTGGTTTTTGGCCTAGCAGGCCTCAGGGAAGCCTCCTGGGAACAAAAATGGACCCCAAATGCTAAACAAAAATAAAAAAAAAGTTCCCATTATTGTGCAGCATAGCTGAAAACTTCTTTTTCCTTTGTTAAGAATTTTTTTTTTACTACTGGTTCAGGCGAATGGTAGCATTTTTTACTACCTGTTTGGGTGAATCTGTTTATGTCCACATCTCCAATACTCTGGCGATCAGTTTGGGAACATTGTAGCCAATCTGACTGGTGGTACATGTTCCTGCCCAGTGTTTCTCAAACTTGGCGACTTTAAGTCCTGTGGACTTCAACTCCCAGAATTCCCCAGCCAGCTATGCTGGCTGGGGGATTCTGGGAGTTGAAGTCCACAGGACTTAAAGTCGCCAAGTTTGAGAAACACTGCTGTAACCTTTAATTAGACAATTACTGTGCACCTTAGGACCAAACTTTTTCAAACAGGGTATCTCAAATGAGCTAATTTAAAGAATTCAGCCAAGATCTGGAACCCATCACTCCCACGGAACTGACATTTGGAAAATTAAAATAAAGTTTATGATATTAAAATTATAAATCACCTTATCAATAAAACACAATGTCATAATCTCTGCTGATTTTTGACTGTGCTTTGCAGTTCACCATGAGAAGCTTTCAAGGCAGACTCATTTCTGAGTATAACCCTGCATTTCTCAATGTCTATGGAGATTTTCAGTCATCCAGGTCAAGGTGTTGACCATCATTTTTAAGGCGCTCCATGGCACAGGAACTAGTTATTTGCGGGATCGTATCCTGCCCCATACATCCCTCCAGCCGATTTGCTCACACAGAGAGGGACTTCTCCGGGTGCCGTCCACTAGGCTGTGCCAGCGGGCGACGCCTAGGGGAAGGGCCTTCTCTGTGATGGGCCCGACCCTCTGGAATGACCTCCCCCCCGACATTCGAATGACTACGGATCTCCGCTCCTTCCGTCAGAAACTTAAAACCCACCTGTTCCAGCTTGGCCTAATTCCACCTATCCCACCTCAGTTCTATTTCTAAATTTTTAAGATTGGTTTTAAGGTCTGTTTTTTAATTTTTATAAATTCGTACAGGGGTTGTTTAATTTGATTTTTACCTATGTGTATGATTGTTTGTATGTTTTAAATTTATTCCTGTACACCGCCCCGAGTCCCTCCGGGGAGAGGGGGCGGTCTAGAAATTTAATAAATTATTATTATTATTATTATTATGGTTGTCCCAAAGGTGCTTTTTCAAAAGGCAACTGGACTTAACTGGATTTCAAAAGGCAACTGGACATCCTTGAAAATGTTTTGCTTCTCATTCAAGAAGCTTCTTCAGAACTGGAGAAGCTTCTTCGATAAGAACTGAAATGTCAACAAGGAAAAACGAAATCTAGTTTTGAAAAAACACCACTGGGACCTGCAATTTAAAACAAAAACAAAAAAAACAACTGTTCCAGTGAAAGCAGTACATTAGAATTCTGTCATTCTTGAAGACATTAAGGAATCTAATATGGGGATTACCCATACCCTACCAAAGTGGCAGGAAGCTTTGTGGGTTGGAGGAGGAGGAGGAGGTTTCACTAGGGATCTTCTGATCTCCTGAGTATTGTGAAGGGAGGGGAAATGGTACAAACCTACATTAGCCGTGGAAAGAAAAGTGCCCCAACAGATTATAGGCTGCCTAATAAATAATTAGTGATACAATCTACAAAGGTGTTTTTGCTCTCCATATTCTGGTAGCGACATATTTTATTTTCCTGGGCTCTGATCACTGCAGATGGGAACTGCAGCCATCTGGAGGAAACCTAGACAGCATACTAAAAGGCAGAGACATCGCCCTGCCAACAAAAGTGCATCTAGTCAAGGCTATAGTTTTCCCAGTAGCAATGTATGGCTGTGAAAGTTGGACCATAAGGAAGGCTGAGCGCCAAAGAATGGAGGCCTTTGAATTCTGGTGCTGGAGAAGAAGACTCCTGCATTGAATCCCTTGGGGTGCAAGGTGATCCAACCGGTCAGTCCTAGAGAAAATCAACCCTGACTGCTCTTTACAAGGCCAGATACTGAAGAGGAAACTCAAAAACTTTGGCCACCTAATGAGAAGGAAGGACTCCCTGGAGAAGAGCTTGAGGCTGGGAACGATTTAGGAGAAAAAAAGGGGGGGACAGCAGAGAATGAAGTGGCTGGATGGAGTCATCGAAGCACCAGGCGTGAACTTAAATGGACTCCAGAGGATGGTAGAGGACAGGAAGGCCTGGAGGAACATTGTCCATGGGGTCGGGATGGGTCGGACATAACTTCACAACTAACAACAACAATTCTGGTATGTAACTGGAGGATGTTTTTTATGTTTGTTTATGTCTGTTTTAAAATAAAAAAAATACAAAAAAATTCTGACATAACAGTTTATATCTTGTGTTCCTTTCTTATTAAAAAAAAGCAGTACTAAGAAATAATTCATAAGGAATACCAAGAAACACGATACATTCAAACCTGCCTTATTGTAAATTGGATGTTTGGTGCTTCTTTGTTTTCTCACCTATTTAATTTAATTCCTTTTAATAGGAGACTAATTTTTTTTTTACATTGTGCTTTTACATTGTGTTTAGAACACTAATTCTGCTTTATGGCCCAGGGCCTATCTAAAAGCTTGCAAAATTGTGTCCTTCTTATATTATTAGGGAAAATGCTTTTAAGGCAACCTCTCTATTCCACTACATATGGAAAATAGACAAATGTGATGGTTTTAAATGGCATAGCTCTCATTATGATCATCAGGTTGACTTCAAACTTAGTAGGAAATAACCTTTTTCAAGGACATTTACAGCTAGTTGCTTCAAAGAATCCCTCAAAAGCAGTACTTTATCCTTTTAGGAAGAAGAAGAAGAAGAAGAAGAAGAAGAAGAAGAAGAAGAAGAAGAAGAAGAAGAAGAAGAAGAAGAAGAAGAAGAAGAAGAAGAAGAAGAAGAAGAAGAAGAAGAAGAAGAAGAAGAAGAAGAAGAAGAAGAAGAAGAAGAAGAAGAAGAAGAAGTAGTGCAAAGCCAGGTACCAGCATCTGGAAGCTCAGCAGGCTGAGATGGTTAACCAGTTCCAGGCCATGATGCAGTCCCACTGGAAAAAGGCCCTCCGGCTCTTCGCACTTCCCTACAGCCTTGCCCAAAGCCCTGCACCAGGAGGCTGATACATGCCTCAAGTTGGAATTTCTCCCCCCCCTGACCCACACAAAAAGACCCCAAATGTGGAAACTCTCTGGAGCAACACAAATGTTCATCGCATGTATCTGGTCCAGGGGCCATAGTTTGAGAACCCCTGGTTTAGTGCAATATAGAAAATGCAAATATTTTTTCTGTGGACCGTCAAAATTTTCTCGCAGACCACAAGTGGTCCATGGACCCCCAGTTGGTGACCACAGCCTTAGAGAATGAATCAATCCCCTCTTCTGTGTGAAAAACCAGGAGCAGAAATTACTGGATAAGTAGATGAATATTATTGCATTTGCTTAAGTCTAAAAGAGACCAAACATCTTACCTTTCTGAAACAATTGGTGGAAAGTCATCAGATTTGGAGAGATTACTATGTTGTGTAATTGATTTCTGGAAGGATTGATGGTCAAGTTGTAGAGAAAATATGATGAGTTTTAAGTCAAGTTGATGGTCAAGTTGTAGAGAAAATATGATGAGTTTTAAGTCCTCTTTAGGTGAATTGTAGCTCGATAGATGAAGAACAGTAATTTCCAAATATAATAGATTTTGTTTATAATGTCCAAAATTTAACAGACATCAAGGAGATCCTGTCAGATGTGCTGTTGAACAATTCACAGGATTAAACGCAGGTGTATCAGGAGATCGTAAGAAGATCTTTTGAAGATCTGCTTTCCATTCTGGGACAGAAAAGCAGAGCTTGCTAAAAGTGTGACTCAACTATATATATTCTGTGTCTTGCCCAATGATTGTGAGCCTGAAGTTCTATGAAGATTTGTTTTTTGTTTCTGCAGAGTAATCACCAGCGGAAGGAGGAGGAGCTTGCCCATAACCTAAGTAGTTCTTATGAAAAGGAAATTTTATTTCAACAGGATTGGTTTCCTCTGAGAAGTTTTATGATCAACATCTGTTCCTAAATCTCTTATCTTCATGCTAAAGCTTGGAACCCAAGAAAAGTCAATTGAGACTCATCAGATTATGAAGATTATGTAGAAAAGATGTGGAGACTCTGGTAAGAGTGCAGAGAAGAGCAACCAAGATGATTAGGGGACTGGAGGCTAAAACATATGAAGAACGGTTGCAGGAATTGGGTATGTCTAGTTTAATAGAAAAGAATGGCTAGGGGTAACATGAATAGCAGTCTTCCAATATTTGAGGGGCTACCACAGAGAGGAGGGGGTCAAAGGCACCCAAAGGCCAGACAAGGAACAATAAATGGAAATGGGTCAAGGAGAGATTCACCCTAGAAATAAGGAGAAATGTTCCGACAATGAGGACAATAAAAAAATGAAACCGAAGTTGCCTTCAGAAGTTGTGGGAACTTCATCACTGGAAGCCTTCAAGAAGAGACTGGACTGCCATCTGTCAGAAATGGTGTTGGGTCTCCTACTTGGGCAAGGGGTTGGATTAGATGACCTATAAGGTCCCTTCCAACTCTGCTATTGTATTGTATTGTAAGATATCTTCTAAAATTTGATTAGTCTCAATTGACTTTCATGGTTCCCAACCTTCGTTGGATGTATGGAAGATTTTAATAATAAAGTATCAGATACAGAAATATACAGCTACTTTTAAAAAAAGTCTATTATTGTATTTTCATATCTCGGGGTTAGATTCAATCTTCCAAAATGATGTCATGTCTGAAAGTGATTGCCCGAGATCTTAAAAGTTGGGAAGTGAAAGATTATTGTGTCACAGTATTGAAGGCTAAAGTGATTGGGGTTGACAGAACTTGCAGAGAAAATATAACTAAGTCTTATTTAGAAGAGGTTCAGAGAGTTCATCATCAGAAGGAAAGTCTGCTCACTCATCATGTGTCACAATGTTCAAAGAATTGCCTCTATTTTTTTTATTTCAAGAGGTTTTTTTTTAATTTCTATATAAGTATTTTGAATACAGTGTATTGCCCGGACATACCATTTTACAAAAAGAAAAAGAAAAAATAATACATATACTGATGATAATAATAATAATAATAATAATAATAACAATAATAATAATAATAATAATAATAATAATAATAATAATAATAATAATAATAATAATAATAATAATAATAATAATAATAATAATAATAATAATCCTTCACTGAAAAGGCGATGAAACAATGGAGAACTGAGTTGGCAGTAGGGAATGAGAACTATCGGAATGGTCAATATCAAGCGAGGTATTTTCCAGGGTGATTCACTTTCACCTCTTCTCTTCATCATCGCAATGATCCCACTATCAGTAATCTTAAAAAAAATGAAATTAGGCTACCAAACAGCCAAAGAAGCTGAAAAAATTTCACATTTATTATACATGGATGATTTGAAACTCTATGGAAAGTCAGAAATAGAAATCCAATCACTGACAAACACAGTCCGAGTATTCAGCACCGATATTTCAATGCAGTTTGGCATGGAAAAATGCGCCACTGTATCCATAAAAAGGGGCAAAATCACTACATGTGAGGGAATTGAAATGCCCAATGGCCAACTAATTAAATGCAACGAAAATGAAGCCTACAAATACTTAGGCATTCTGCAGTTGGATAACATCAAACATGGAGAAGTAAAAACTATTGTCAGGAAAGAGTACACCAACAGAGTTAGGAAAATTTTGAAATCTAAATTGAATGGTGGAAATACAATCAAGGCCATAAATACCTGGGCAATACCAGTTATAAGATACACAGCTGGTATAGTTAACTGGACACAAGCTGATTTGGACATTTTGGACCGAAAAACCAGAAAACTAATGACAATGCACTACAGTTTACATCCACGTGGTGACACTGATAGACTATACCTGCCCCGAAAATCAGGTGGCAGAGGATTATTACAAGTGAAGCAAATAGTTGAAGAAGAAAAACATGCACTGGCTGATTATTTAAAAGAAAGTCAAGAACATCTATTAATCGAAGTAAAGAACAAAAATCTATTGAAGGCCCAACAGACGAAACAAGAATACAGAAAAGATGTGATAAAATCAAGAATGGAGAGTTGGCAGAACAAAGCATTACATGGTCAATTTCTGGAAAAAATAAAAGATAAAGTGGACAGTAAAAAAACTTGGTTATGGTTAACAACAGGTACATTAAAGAAAGAAACAGAGTCACTAATCCTGGCTGCGCAAGAACAAGCTATCCGAACAAATGCCATTAAGGCCAAAATCGAAAAATCCTCTGATGATGCCAAATGCAGACTCTGCAAAGAAGTTGATGAAACTGTTGACCACATACTCAGCTGCTGTAAAAAAATTGCGCAGACTGACTATAAAATGCGGCACAATTCAGTGGCACAAATGATCCACTGGAATTTGTGCAAAAATTATAATATTAAAACAGCAACAAACTGGTGGGAACATAAGCCTGAAAAAGTCATCGAGAGTCAGATGGTCAAGATCTTGTGGGATTTTCGCATACAAACGGATAAAATACTGGCGCATAATACACCAGACACCACACTGGTTGAGAAAAATAAGGTTACAATCACAGACATCGCAATACCAGGTGATAGCAGGGTCGCCGAGAAGGAATATGAAAAAATCACAAAATACCAGAACTTAAAAATCGAAATCCAACGATTATGGCACAAACCAGCAGTGGTAATTCCAGTGGTAATCGGCACACTGGGTGCTATTCCAAAAGCACTGGAATTACATTTAAAACAGTTAAAAATTGACAAAATCACCATCAGTCAAATGCAAAAGGCTGCACGACGTCCTAGGCCCCTGGGTGGGGCCCGACTAGTAATTAATGCCAAATCCGGTGAAACAACTGGCCGCTGTGATACACTTCTGATAATAATAATAATAATAATAATAATAATAATAATAATAATAATAATAATAATAATAATAATAATAATAATACAAAATATTTCTAAACATATTTATAATTATATTTGCTTCATTGATAAAATCTATTCCATGTTAAATAATATTCTGTATCTTCTTTGTCTTTTATTTTCAATGTCAATCTATCCATGTCTGCGCAATCCAATATTTTCCAGATTATATTTTCATCCGGTGGGGTGTTCTCATTTTCCCCAATATTGTGCAAATACATTTTTTGCAGCTGTCAATCCATGTAACATTTAATATACAGTCCAGGGGTGATTTTTTTTTTACTACCGGTTCTATGGCTTGGTGGGTGTGGCAGGAGAAGGATATTGCAAAATCTCCATTCCCATCCCACTCTGGGGTCAGTCGGAGGTGGTATTTGCCAGTTCTCTGAACTACTCAAAATTTTCACTACCGGTTTTCCAGAACGTGTTAGAACCTGCTGAATTTCATCCTGCCTTAGAGATCTTCTAGTCCAAGCCCCTGCTCAAGCAGAAAACCCTACACCACTTCAGACAGCCTCTTCTTAAAAACCTTCAGTGTTGGAGCTCCCACAACTCCTGAAGGCAAGTCGTTTGACTGGTTCATCGTCCTCATTGTTAGGAAGTTTCTCCTTAATTCTAGATTGTATCTCTCCTTGATTAATTTCCATCCATTTCCAGTCCATCCATTTGCAATCTGGAATTACATTATTGGTAAAATACTGTGGATACTTTGCTCCCAGCACATAATCCAGTTAATCTCCAAATCCAGATCGGAGTAAGCCCATGCCCCTCAAAGTTCAGCTAGTAAAAATGCTGTGGGGAATTTATTTATGGTTGAGACATAAAAATGAGTGGATAGTGAGGGAATCCTGAACAGTGGTTGCAATAGCACAGTCATAACTTTGAAGTATTGCTGAGTAAATGGCTGTACATCACCGACTACTGCATTTCCAGTCTGATGGAGAAAACTGCAAACAAATTAGGAGACCACTTATGCAATTATCTGTCCTCTGTATTCATACTTCAAGGGATGTTTCTACAATATTTGGAGGAAACAGCATTCCCACTCTGCAATAGGACAGGTCAAGTATATTTCATTTTTTGCTCTCAGTCTAAGAGATAAACTGGTTGAGTTTGTATGTTACGGGTGAAATACATGACCGTGTCACAGTTCCATTTAAATCCAGCACGCTCCCAGTAAATCCAGATCAGAGAAAGCTCAACATCCCTTTCAGTTCAGCTGGTAAAATAGATATATAAAATTCTTTTGAGAGCAGGCAGCAGAATTTCATTTTTTTAAATGTGTGTCAGTGTGTTCACAGAAAAAAAGTGACAATAAAGGTTATCTTATCTATATTACAGTATGTAAACATGCCACTATTGATTTCAATTCATAAATGTGACAAATGTACCATGTTTTCCCCAAAAATAGGACATGGTCATTTGACCTCCAAAATAAGCGCTTTGCCTTATTTTCTGGGGAGGTCTTATTATTTTTGAGGTGCAGGAGGAGGCGAGCGTGGTCACCTCATGGCTGCTGCTGTGTTGCAATATTTTCAGGGAGGGCTTATTTTCAGGGGAGGGCTTATTTTAGTGCATGCACTCAAATGCCCGATTGGGCTTGTTATCCAGGGCGGTCTTATTTTCAGGGAAACAGGGTAGTGACATGGAAGAAAACCATGATTTTAACTTCTTCAGAAGTTAGATCTTTGCTTTTCCTAAAGCACCATAGTAGAAACAGAACCTCTACATTTTATTTCTGTAGCAAGCAAACAAACAAACATGTCAATCATTACTGGCAAGACAAAATTATGCTTTTACAGGGTGTTTAAAACTATAGCAATAGCACTTAGACTTATATGCCACTTCATAGTGCTTTTACATCCCTCTCTAAGTGGTTTACAGAGTCATTCTCTTGCCCCTAACAATCTGGGTCATCATTTTACTGACCTCATAAGGATGGAAAGCTGAGTCAACCTTGAGTCTGGTGAAATTCAATTTGCCAAATTGCAGGCAGCCAGCAGTCAAACAGAAGTAGCCTGCAGTACTGCACTCTAACCACTGGGCCACCTCGGCTCTTAATATATCTATAAACTTCTATGTGGTTTCAAGAGTTTCCTCTTCCTTGAAGACTTTCTGAAAAATGACCTTCGTGCTCTCCCTGGACTGAATCTGTTTCTTTCTCCCAACTAGAAAATAGATCACTGGATTAATGCTGCTGTTTAGGCAAGCACACAGATTAAAATAGTTCTCCACTCCAAAAGGTTGCGTGAAATGTCAGCAAAATCAAGAAATAATGCGGAGTTCCGGTTCCGGCGGCGGCGGCGACGGGCAGCTCTTTGCCCGCTCCGGCTCCCCGGTGGGCTTCCCCACTCCTTGGGGGGCACAGGACACCCCGCAGAGGGGTCCTGCCGGAGGGGCGGCATCGCGGAGGTCTCCTGCAGCGGCGGCAGCCGGCGGGAGCTCTCTCGCGCGCCCAAGGCACCGGGGAGCAAGCTCGGAGGGCGCATCGCGTCTCCACGCCTCGCGCCTCGCTACAAGCCGACTGGAGAATGCTACAATTGAAGGAAGCAGCTGCGGTGCGGTGAGGTTGCTTCTCTCTTCATCCCTTACTTTGCATGAAGATTTATTCAGCTTTTAAAACTTTAATATAACTTTCGGAGCATTTTGGAGGTGCGGCTGGAGGGAGGGGGGTTTCCCCCCCCCCCTTGGACAAGCGGCAAGAAACAATTTTGCTCTCAGCCCCCGGGGAAGGAGGAGGGGGGAGAGCCAACGAATGAAGCCTCACTTAGGCTGAGATGATTTTCTTTTCAATTTAATTTTACATATTACAATGATTTGAGGACTTTTGGAACTTTTTAAAACTTTGTTACGCCTCTGTGCCCAAAACTGGCAGGGCAAGATGGCACACTTCCGTTGTCTTTATGAACTCTGAAACCTGACTCCACCTTTAAAATTCAGGCTTCCGGTCTTTGTCTCCGTGTCTCCCAGAGGAATCTCTTGTGGATTGCTATTTTTTCAACCTTCTAGGGGAAATTTTCTATCTATTGCCAGACTTATTGGAGAGACTCTCTTCTGCCTGGTTCTTCTGCTCCCGGATTCACCTGGCTACCCTTCTTTTCTAACTGCTTACTTCATATTTGGACTGAACTTCTAACGTTATAAAGGATGGCATCTAAAAGACCCCCTCCTGGAAAACCTGGCTTTGCCACTTCTGCTCCAACATCCGCAACATCCAGTCCAGCCACACAGTCAAAGATAACAGAACTGATGCAACATAAGACTACAGAGATGGACTTTCAACAAATGCTTCAACAAATTCTACAGGGCCAGGAGGAAATCAAGAAACAGCTAAGGGAAATGAAAGATGAAATTAAAGAAAATCAAGCCCAAATATATAAGAACTCACAAAGACTGAATCTTGTGGAAGGGGGGGGTGGAAGAGGTGAGGGGGGGGGTGGAAGCTGTGCAGAAAGGGAAGAAATAATGCGTAGTTATGTAAGGGAACGGTAAGAATCAGGAAACAGAGAAGAGTAATCGAAATCATCATGAAAAGTCTTCTACGTTTGATCTGTTGGCGTTGAAGGCCTATTTTGATGAATAGAATCACCGTAGAGATTGTAATCAGCAGAAGGCAAAGCATTCACAATTAAATGGGGATTCACGAGGGTAACATATTCAAATATATATTCTGTCATGTTCAGAATTCCAACCAGGAGGAAAGAGGTGATCCAGGTGAGGGCACACAAAACAGGGGACAAATGTTTTGGCTGGGAACAGTGATGCCAGATTGGGAAGAGGACAGCCACACACCGGTCAATGCTGATGGCTGTCAGAAGAAAAAGACCAGTGATATACCTCATTTGCCAGAAAGAAGAAAGGATTAAGTTGGGTATTCCTGGTGGCATAAAAGCTGTAAAAAAACCTGTGCAAAACATAAACGTAGATATGAGAAACCCAAAGTCGGATATAGCTAAATTAAGAATCAACAAGGTGAAAGGGCTTTTCTTAATCCGGAAGGCCAGTAGCCAGATGACAATTCCAACATAGCAGGAGACGATTATGATCAACAGTATAATACGGTCATTTTGATCCTCGTTGAAATAATCGGTAATGTTATAGTTTAAATACACTGCTGTCGCGTTCATGTTTGCAAGTTGAAATTCATCAAGAGCCTTTGGTAATGCTCTGTAATCCTTTTCTTTTAGTATTGGAAGTTCCTGTTAGGAGACAAGAAAGAAAAGTGGATTCAATAATTCCTCAATAACTGTCATGTGTTCATCATTTTCTTTTCTGTTGACCTTTGCTAGACCAATTCTCGAATACAGCTCATCTATCTGGAAACCGTACTGTATATCGGACATTAATACAATTGAGAGGGTCCAGAGGTATTTCACGAGAAGAGTCCTCCACTCCTCTGCTCACAACAGAATACCTTATGCCATCAGGCTTGACATTTTGGGCTTGGACAACCTGGAACTATGCCACCTATGGTCTGACCTAAGCATAGAACACAAAATTGTCTGCTACAATGTCCTACCTGTCAATGATTACTTCAGCTTCAACAGCAATAATACACGAGCACACAATAGAAACAAACTCAAGGTAAACCACTCCAAATTCGATTGCAGAAAATGCAACTTCAGCAACAGAGTGGTCAACGCCTGGAATGCTCTACCTGACTCCATTGTTACATCCTCAAACCCCCACAGCTTCAACCTCAAACTGTCTACTGTGGACCTTACCCCATTCCTAAGAGGTCCGTAAAGGGGGAGTGCATAAGCGCACCAGCATGCCTAACATCCCTGTCCAACTATCCCAATTTATTTGTATCCATTTCCTGTGTACTTATTCATGTTTTTTCTTATTCCTGTTATCTTGTATATAAGGGACCAACTAAATAAAAAAATAAAATAAACAAAGGTTAAGAACTTTGCTAATGCTATGCAAAATGCATTCTAAATAACCAGCTTACTGGTGGCCAATAATAATAATAATAATAATAATAATAATAATAATAATAATAATAATAATAATAATAATAATAATAATAACAACAACAACAACAACAACAACAACAACAACAACAACAACAACAACAGGTACATTAAAGAAAGAAACAGAGTCACTAATCCTGGCTGCGCAAGAACAAGCTATCCGAACAAATGCCATTAAGGCCAAGATCTAAAAATCCTCTGATGATGCCAAATGTAGACTTTGCAAAGAGGCTGTTGACCACATACTCAGCTGCTGTAAAAAAATTGCGCAGACTGACTATAAAATGCGGCACAATTCAGTGGCACAAATGATCCACTGGAATTTGTGCAAAAATTATAATATGAAAACAGCAACAAACTGGTGGGAACAGAAGCCTGAAAAAGTCGTCGAGGGTCAGATGGTCAAGATCTTGTGGGGTTTTCGCATACAAACGGATAAAATACTGGCGCATAATACACCAGACATCACACTGGTTGAGAAAAATAAGGTTACAATCATAGACATCGCAATACCAGGTGATAGCGGGGTCGCCGAGAAGGAATATGAAAAAATCGCAAAATACCAGGACTTAAAAATCGAAATTCAATGATTATGGCACAAACCAGCAGTGGTAATTCCAGTGGTAATCGGCACACTGGGTGCTATTCCAAAAGCACTGGAATTACATTTAAAACAGTTAAAACTTGACAAAATCACCATCAGTCAAATGCAAAAGGCCGCACTGCTTGGATCCGCACACATATTACGAAAATACGTTATGACGTCCTAGGCCCCTGGGTGGGGCCCGACTAGGAATTAATGCCAAATGCGGCGAAACAACTGGCCGCTGTGATACAATTCTGTTGATGCATAATAATAATAATAATAATAATAATAATAATAATAATAATAATAATAATAATAATAATAATAATAATAATAATATAATAATAATAATAATAATAATAATAATAACTGTTTCATATACAAACAGACAAAATATTAGCGCATAACACACCAGACATCACACTGATTGAGAAAAGTAAGGTTACAATCATAGACATCGCAATACCAGGTGATAGCAGGGTCGCCGAGAAGGAATATGAAAAAATCGCAAAATGTGTGGGGCCCGACTAGTAATAAATGCCAAATCCGGCAAAGCAACTGGCTGTTGTGATACAATTGAATAATAATAATAATAATAATAATAATAATAATAATAATAATAATAATAATAATAATAACAACAACAACAACAACAACAACAATAACAACAATAACAACAATAACAACAATAACAACAATAACAACAACAATAACAATAGCAATAGATGAAGATTCCTCTGACATAAGCAAATAAATAAAAGTACTACAGTAGGAGAAACCTCATCAATAGTAATAGTCATCATTGGTGTAATCCCAAAACACATGGACCCCCACTGGGACACCATCAGCATTGACAAAATCACCATCAGTCAATTTCAATTTTACTTGGAACAGCCACTTTAAACGCCTTGGTAAGACCACACTTAGAACACTGCATCCAGTTATGGTAGCTACAATATAAAAAAGGTGTAAAGACACTAGAAAGAGTGCAGAGAAGAGCAACAAAAATGATTAGGGGACTGGAGGCTAAAACATATAAAGAAGGGTTGCTGGAACTGGGTATGTCTAGTTTGATGAAAAGAAGGATTAGGGGTGACATGATAGCATTTTTCAAATATCTCAGGGGCTGCCACAAAGAAGAGAGAATCAAACTATTCTCCAAGGCACCTGAGGACAGGACACGAAGCAGTGGACGGAAGCTTATCAAGGAGAGAGGCAACTTAGAACTGAGGAGAAATTTCCTGAAAGTTAGAACAATTGATCAGTGGAACAACTTGCCTCCAGAAGTTGTGAATGCCCCAACACTGGAAGTCTTTAAGAAGAGATTGGATAACCATTTGTCTGAAATGCTATAGGGTTTCCTGCCTAAGCAGGGGGTTGGACTAGAAGACCTCAAAGGTCCCTTCCAACTCTGTTATTCTATTATATGTAAATATCACAACATTTTCATATGCACAGTCTGCATATCTACCTTTTCTTATCCTGCCCTCTAATTGGAAAATTAGTCTAGAAAAAGACTATTGAGATTTAGAGAAGTATCAACATATAAATGTCACAAAAATATCTTTGATGTGAAAAATCAGGAGCAGAAATTACTAGGTAAGTAGATGGGTATTATTGCATTGGTCTAAGATCTACCAAACATCTTACCTTTCTGAAACAATTAGTGCCAGGTCTTCAGATCCGGTGAGAAGAAGATTACTAAGTCTTGTAATTGATGATTAGAGTGACTTGACAATGGCCAAAGCAGAACAAGCGGTAGAGGAAAATACGATGAGTTTTAATCCCTGTTCAGGTTGATTGTAGATCAACAGATGAAGAACAATAAGTTCCCAACATAATAGGTTTTGATTACAATGTCCGAAACCCATCAGATGTGTTGGATAAATCACAGGATTCAAAGTAGCAAGTGATCGTAAGCAGATCTTTTGAAGAAAATATTCCTTCTGTCCTAGGACGAGGAAGCAGATCTTGCTAAAAGTCTCAGACAACTAGATATGTTCTGTATCTTGTCTAATCAGTGTGAACATCATGTCATAAGACGATCGGGTTTCTGTCTTTGCACGATAATCACCAACTGTGAATTTAGAAGGATGAGACTGCCCATAAACCTAGGCAGCTCTCAAAAATGGATTTTTTGAAGAAAAAAATCAATTGGACTAGTCTTCTCGTCTGAGAAGTTTCATCATGAATTTGTGCCCCTAAATCTTGACCTCTATGGAGATTCTCAGTCATCCAGGTCATGGTTGTCCCAAAGGTGCTTTTTTCAAGAGGCAACTGGACTTTTTTGGGAGGTTTTTTAAAGATGTTTTGCTTCTCATCCAAGAAGCTTCTTCAACCCAGAGCTGAGAAAGCTTCTTGGATGAGAAGTGAAATGTCTTCAAAGAAAAACCAAAAAAAAGTCCAATTGCCTCTTGAAAAATCAACTTTGGGATTAAATCTTGATCTTTATGCTAAAAGATGACACAAATTCCTCTCTGTTTATAGCCTTCATCTCCTCTGTCACATGCAACTAAGATGTCATTAACAGAGTTGGAAGGGACCTTGCAGGTCATCTAGTCCAACCCTCTGCCCAAGCAGGAGACCCTACGCCTGCCTCTATCTGGGATCGAACTCACAACCTCCTGATTGAGAGATGAGAGCGCCACCTCTAGGCCACAGCAGCTTTCAAGGGTCTGGATTTATTGGGTTAGGAGGCAGTGGTAGGTTCCGGCAGTCGCTACTGCCACGCATGCGCACTTGATGTGTGTTGTGCGTGCATGTGCAGTACAACAAAAATTGCTCTGCACATGTGCAGAAGCCAAAAACAAGATAGAGAACCAATTTGGGGTGTGTGGCAGGCCTGGGTCATTGTCAGTTCCAGCAACCCACACCGCCAAGCTACTACCGGTTTTGGCCGAACCAGTAGGAACCCACTACTAGTGGGAGGGGGAGGATTCTCACAACAGGTTTTGAATCCAATCCCTGGAATTTGTCCCCTGAAAAAAGCACGCACAGAAAGGCATCCCCAGGGAGAGAACTGAAGCTTTAGCATCTCCACCCTCCTCTTTCTAGTGACCAAAGAAGATCATATCCAAAGAAAAGGACGGGCTGCCCTGTTGAATGATTATGATCAGCTACAATCTCTTCCTGAGTGGTCAAAGTCACATTTATCAACTGGGCCATTTAACTGTCAGTGAAACTTTGCTTTTTTTTTTCCTTCTCATGTCAAACTGGCAATTCCTCTTTCCGTTTCATCCGGAGAGAAGTGAAAAGTCTTCAAAAGAAAAAAAAACACAAGAAAGTCCAGTTGCCTCCAGAAAAAAAAAAAAAAACATCTTTGGGACAATCATGACCTGAATGGCTCTTTCTACAGACTCCGAGGAAAAGGAAAATTATTATTATTTTTCTTTTAGCTGGATTGGTCTCCTCATCTGAGGATTTTCATCATGAACCTCTGCTCCTATAGCTTTGATCTTCCTGCTACAAATTGGAAAAAATGAGTTCAAACCAGAAAAAGACAATAGAAATTTTATTAGATTATCAATATGGAAGATGTTAATGTGAAATAACAGATGCAGAAATATACAACTACTAAAAAAAATGGTCTATTATTATATTTTGGCATCTCTGGATTATATTAAACCTTCCAAAATTATTTCATATAGAGTAGAATAGAATATGATTCTTGATTAATGTATTCTATTTTAATTTTATTTATGTACACTGAGAGCATATGCATGAAAGAAAATTCCTTGTATGTTCATCCACTCACACTTGGCCAATAAAGAATTCTATTCTATTTTATTCTGTTCTATTCTATTCTGTTCTGTTCTATTCTATTCTATTCGAGTCTAGTCTAGTCTAGTCTAGTCTAGTCTAATCTAATGTTCTGCACTCATGCGATCACTATTAGCAAACTTCCCTATTGATTTCTACGAAAGTCAGAGGGGAAGCTGGCAAGGAAGAGTGAAAGCCATTGCGGTCAATTTCCCCCACCCACACACCCTTCACTGGCATACCACACCAGCCATTTGTACAACTTGCACAAACTCCCACCCACACAGCAACTCTCACATACCCCCTCACTTCCTTCTTCATCCTCCACATCCCTCTACGTTCCTCCCTGATCTGCGCTCTCTATATCACACACTCTGGTGTAATGCCTCACCCTCACCTTCTTGTATGCAATGCCTCTCGTGCACCCTCTCAAACTTCCTCACTTCCCTCCATTTCCCACATGTACCTCCTCCCTCCCTCCCTCCCTCCGTCCCCCACTCAGTAGCAATCACTTACCTGTCTGCAGGACTGGGACTTATAACTTCCTGCCAGCTTCCTCGCTAACCTGGCTGAAAGTTGCCTTGTCTAAACAGGGATTTCAGTTAATGATAGCAACTGGGACTAAAAGAATCGCCTTTGCTAAGGGATGTCCTCATGCTGTCAGGCCTGTAGTTATGTTCTTTTTAGGATCTTTGGCCTGCCACACTTTCTTATAATTTTCTATGCTGTTCATTAGTGTAGTAGTTGGGAGGGGGGAATAGAAAGGAGTAGGATTGTGGAATGTATTGTTATGATTCTTTCTAGAAGCTCAAGGTCATCTTTTGTCTCTGCACCTCGACACCTGACCAGAAGCAGAGGGGCGTAGATGCCAGCATGGAAGATGATGATTGGAACATGTGATGGATTATGGGGTGTGGGGATAGATCATGAACTTTCAACTGGGTGGAATTCCATGAAGAAAATCAGTGTTGAAATGTCCATAGACATGCTAACTTGCCTGTTATGAATAAATGGGAACTTTAAGGAAGATTCTGCCTTGGACAATGATTTATTTCATACATGGTATTTAGAACGCTTAACACATGCTTTATGACTGCATTGCTTAGTGATGGAAATTCTGGTCCCAATTATTATTGTAAGTCAAAGATGACCTGCATTGGGTTAGGCAAGCTACATATTGTAAATGGTATAAATTGTTGAATTTCTGTTTTGCTCTGCTCTGCTTGGTACCCATTTCCCTGAAAATAAGACCCTGTCTTATATTTTTTTCCACCAAAAAAAGGTCATATTTGGGGGGGGTTGTCCAGAGACCCACTTCACTTGCCTGCGTCCCCCCCCCCCAGCTGCTTTTTTGCTGTCGGAGGCCTTCAGGAACTTCTTCAGCTGGTAAGGCCAGTTAGGCTTTCCTGAAGGCCTCTACAGCCGATCATTGAAGTTCTGTTATTGGCTACAGAGGCCTTGAGGAACACCTTGCTGGCTGCAGAAGAAATGAGCCAAAGTGTGTAAGGTCTGGCTGCAACTATCTGAAGGTAAGTAGTAGGGCAGCTCCACCCACCCCCCATCCTCACCCGTGTTCCCTGGGGTGGCTGGGGTCTTAATTAGGGCTTATTTTGGGGGTAGAGCTTATATTGGGCACACATGTAAAAATCAGACTAGGACTTATTTTCTGAGTAGGTCATATTTTCAGAGAAACATGGTATATCAGGGGTGGGTTTCTGCCAGCATTATTGCCAGTCCGGTGCGCTCATGCGCAGTTGCCTATAATTAGGTCTGCGCATGTACATAACATTTTAAAAGATCAAAAAAAGATGTCCCAGAGAGCAGGGAATTGGTTTGGGGGTGTGGTGAGCATGCCGTCCCTACCAGTTGGGAGACCCAGTCACCATTTCCACTACCAGTTCCACCAAACCAGTGCAAGCCAGTAGGAATCTACCTCTGCAATATATTATTATTGGGCACACACCAATATTGATTTCAGTTTGTGATAAGGGCAGTGACAACAAATGAAACAATTTTAGCTTCTTCAAATGTTAGATCTTTGCTAGTCCCGTAAGTACAATGGTTAGATATCTGATTGTCTCAAGTCACTAGTACTGAATAGGTGGAGTATTCTTTGTCATCTGTGAGGTGACCTTATTTGATGAGGTCTCACTTGACTATAGTTCAACATCCAGAAGGTAAAGGGATCTCACACTCACCAAGACCTTCCCAAGCCAGGTGGAAATAAGCTATCCTGGACAGTTCTCTCCACAACATCACTTCAGGATGGTGGTGTCAAGCTCAAAGAGCACTTATGTTTTTGCAACCATTATCAACTCACCAAAAATCTATGAGGAGGGAAGGGTGAGATGGAATGCCGACTCCAGACTTCAAGAAGAACTGTGAGAACCAAGGACACTTGGCAGGTGTTTGCTAATTCCAGATACTCTTTCTCATATCAAAACAATGACACTCAATTGGACAATATGAATTGCACTAATAGGGAGAGGGAGAAATCCATATTGTAACTATGTGAGTTTGGTTGGAATTAAGTAGAGCTGGTTTTGCCTTTATCAGTGCCGAAATGATGTACCCAATAAAGTTATAATAATACAATGGTAGAGTTGGAAGGGACCTTGGAGGTCTTCTAGTCCAACCCTCTGCCTAGGCAGGAAACCCTATACCATTTCAGACAGATGGCTATCCAACATCTTCTTAAAGACTTCCAGTGTTGGGGCATTCACAACTTCTGGAGGCAAGCTGTTCTACTGATTAATTGTTCTAACTGTCAGGAAGTTTCTCCTCAGTTCTAAGTTGCTTCTCTCCTTGATTAGTTTACACCCATTGCTTCTTGTTCTACCCTCAGGTGCCTTGAAAAATGACTCCCTCTTCTTTGTGGCAACCTCTGAGATATTGGAACACTGCTATCATGTCTCCCCTAGTCCTTCTTTCTCTTAAGCTAGACATACCCAGTTCCTGCAACCGTTCTTCATATATTTTAGCCTGCAGTCCCCAAATCATCTTTGTTGCTCTTCTCTGCACTCTTTCCAGAGTCTCCACATCTTTTTTACATCGTGGCGACCAGAACTGAATGCAGTATTCCAAGTGCGGCCTTCCCAAGGCATTATAAAGTGGTATCAACACTTCACGTGATCTTGATTCTATCCCTCTGTTTATGCAGCCTAGAACTGTGTTGGTTTTTTGGCAGCTGCTGCACACTGCTGGCTCATATTTAAATGGTTGTCCACTAGGACTCCCAGATCCCTCTCACAGTTACTACTGTTGAGCAAGGTACCACCTATACTGTACCTGTGCATTCCGTTTTTGTTGCCTAAACGTAGAACCTTACTCTTGTGCCACAAGTGCCGCATTCAGACTTCTGAAGGTTTCAAATGTTCTTGCTTCGGTTAGGCTCATCATTTGGAACCTTGACAGGTGGAAGTCTATGCTCTTAGTGTACTCAGGAGCCAAAATCAATATGGTGAAAGAGACTGAACACCAGATATAAGAGTACAGCAGTAATGTTTAATCTCATTGATGTCTACTGAAAAAGGAATCCTGTTACTTCCACTTACTCTCCACACAGTCTACATACCATTTGCTTGTGAATGCAGGATCCAATTCTCAGCACTATCCCTAAGATATAACTTTATATCATGGATCTCAATTGCAAAACAGTTTCAGTTACAGTACTGTCATTTTGATTATGGGTATATTCATAATAGCCGTAGAGGGGGGAAAACTGCTTCCCACATATTCCCCCAATCTTCAAGATGAATTCCCGTTACCTAATAGATAATAATAGAAAAATTTATTGGCCAAGTGTGATTGGACACACAAGGAAATTGTCTCTGATGTAAAAGCTCTCAGGATACATACAAGCAACATGTGATAAACCATGGTCATAATCATCATAAAATACACCCATCATAAATCATAACATACAACACTCATGTCAAACCCTGAAGTGAATCTGGCTAAGGGCATCTTTACAGCTTCAGGGTTGCCACTGGGTGGGAAGGGGAAGAAAATAGATAGCTGTGGTTTTTTAGCCAAAACAAAATGTTTTCCTGTGAGAACCAAGGATGTTTCAACAGGTAGCTGGAAGGAGAGGAAAGTTCAAGTTTATTCGATTTATAGACCGCCCCCTCTCCCCGAAGGGAAGAAGAGAAAGTAACCAAGAAATAACAACGCTATTGGTCAATGTGATGGATGGTTTGTGAGAAAGGGGGAACTTTCACTTTTAATCAGGTGAAAACCACAGGAATCAATCAACTTGAAACTGTGCTTGTAAACTTCTATCTGGTTCAGGAACTAACTCTTCTTTGAAGATTCTTTGAAAAATGGCCTTCATGCTTTCCTTGGACTGAGCTTGTTTCTTTCTCCCAACCAAAAAATAGATCACTGGGTTAACACTGCTGTTTAGGGAAGCACAGAGTTTAAAATATAAAAAGTTTTGAAAACTGAACCAGGAATTATCGATGCCAAGAAACGGGGCAGTGACCAAATAAATATATAATGGAAGGGTAAGAATAAGGAAACAGAGAAGAGTAATTAAGATCATCACTAAAAGATTTCCCCGATTCACTTGTTCAGATTTGACACATATTTTGATGAATAGGATCCCAGTAGAGGTTGTGATCAATGGGAGGCAAAGGACAGCAGTCACAATCAAATCGACGTCCCAGGGAACATAAGAAAAAATTAAATTCTTGATATTGCTCCCAATTCCAACAAGGAGGAAAGAGAACATCCAGAGAAGGGCACACACAACAGGAGACATATGCTTTGGCCGGGAGCAGTGATACCACATTGGGAAGATCACAGCAACACACCGGTCAATGCTGATTGCTGCCAGAAGAAACAGACAGTTGATGTACATGACGTCGAACAAATAAAATATCACCCAACTTTGAAAGGCTTGGACAGCTGTTAAATTACTAATTGAACAGATAGCCGCAAATATGAGAAACCCAAAGTCAGAAATAGCTAAATTCAGAATCAGCACGGTGAAAGGGTTTCTCTTGATCTGAAAGCCGAGTAGCCAGATGACAATTCCATTCAATGAGACTCCAATACAGCAGATGATTAACGTGATTGGAGATATGATAATTTTGTATTGATTGAAATAATCGGTACTACTATTGTCAGAATGTTCTCTTGTAGCGTTCATGTTTGCCAGGCGGAGATACAATTAAGGGACTTTTGTAATGCTCCAAAATCTCTTCTTTTGGAATGGAAGTTCCTGTTAAAGAAAAAAAAGAGAGAAGTGGATTCAATAATTCCTCAATCATAGGATCATAGGGATGGGAGGGACCTCATTGGTTTTCTAATCCAATCCCCAGCTCAAGGCAGGAATCTTATACTATCCCAGTCAAACAGTTGTCCAGTCTATTTTTGAAAAGCTCCAGTGATGGAGAATGCACAACCCCAGAAGGCAAGCTGTTCCATTAATTGTCTGTCTCACTGTCAGAAAATTTCTCCTTATATTTAAGTTGTATCTCTCTTTAAGAAGTGTCTACCCACTACATCTTGCCCTGCTCTTTTGTGCTGCAGAGAATGAGTCAATCCCCTCTTCCTTGTGACAGTCCCTCAAATACCAGAAGACAGTTATCTTCACCTTCATCTTTTTTTATAAAGTTTTAATTTCAATTTTCAAAACAAACACAACACATAAAATCTTCCTTCTTTACATACTGTAGAAAGTGTATCAGTTGGTTACAAAGGACTTTCGTGAATCTCTTCCACAGTCATCAAGCATAATTCATATTAACTCAAGTATTTTAACTCAGATATTTATACATATTTCCATCATCATACCTCCATTTTCATTTGACTATAATTGTTTAAACATCCTTCATTATAAAATATACCAAGATTTAATACATAACCACATACTGGCATTTCATTTACTATTTCTAAAATCCTCCAATAACACTGAATCTTTATGTCCTATTCTAGCTAAACATCCATAATATTTAATAACAAAGTTTTCTAATCCTTCTTTTCAAATCATTGTTTACAATTTACATCCCATTTCCTTGTGTTGTACATATACATACATACATACATACATACATACATACATACATACATACATACATACGTTATTATCATTATCCCTCCTTTATTTGACTATATCCTGCATCATATCATTTCCCCCCTAATAATCAAGAATAATCAATAATTCACCTTCATCTTTAATGTTGACTGACTGAGCCAAGTTTTAGAACTTTGCTAACATTATGCAAAATACATTCCAAACAGCCAGCTGATTATGCAACCTATCAAAGTAATAACAATAGCTAAAAATTGGTATAGGCAAATAAACAAAATAGAATGTCCAATGTCATTAGGAAGCAAAAAGAATGCTCACAGGTGATAGGCACCTTGTGTGGTGGCCCACCGGTGGCCAGCAGAGCTGGCAGCAGAGTCGGACAGTGAGGAGGTTGGTGAGGAATATGGGCCAGTCCTGGGGGCTGAGTAAAGCCCAGATGAGGGCTCTGGGTTGGAGGCAGAGAGGGAGCTAGACAGCAGTGAGGCAGAGGAAAAGCTGGAGCCTGTTCCCAGTGTGCGCATGCGCAGAGCTGCCAGAAGACAAGAACAACTAAGAAAGCAGGGTTGACAAATTGTAACTACCGAAGGTGTTGTGCCATGATGCTTTGAGTGTGTTTGTGTGGGACAATGTTCTATGAAGAAGGAGAGCTTGCATACTTGCTGAGTTATAGAAAAATAATAGTTGTGTTGTGGTCTCACAATAAGCTGAAAGAGAGAGAGAGAGGGAGGAGAGAAATAAGTTATCAAATCAATTGAAGCTTCATTATTAGAGGTGCCCAATTCCAAACCAGAGACAGTGCAAAGTATAAATTTAAGTAAGCTTAAATTTAAACTTACAAATTTTCATGTCAGCTTCTGCAGCCCTGGATGGCAGCAAATCATGAAAAATCCCCAAGACGGAGTGAGAATCTTCAGACACAGTCACAGAGGGAGAACTTCATCCTGGAAATAAGTGGCAGATTAGTTGAAAAATGGGTGAGCCTCTTATCTTTACATCAGGACCAATAAAATTGTGGGTTTCAGATCCTTTAATTGTTTGTGAGACATTTGTAAAGTTCTATTTTTATGGTTAACAATACATTAGAAAATTAATGCCCACAAGGACAGTTGAATATCTATAACTATCAACGTATAAATGTCAAAAAAAAAAAAAAACCATTTTGATACGAAAAATCAGGTGCAGAAATTACTGGAAAAATAGATGAATATTATTGCATTTGCTTAAGTCTAAGAGCAACTAAACATCTTACCTTTCTGAAACAATTGGTAGAAAGACATCAGATTTGGAGAGATTACTATGTTGTGTAATTGATTTCTGGAAGGATTGATGATGATGGTCAAGTTGTAGAGAAAACATGATGGGTTTACAATTAACCTCTTTAGGTGAATTGTAGCTCGATAGATGAAGAACAGCAATTTCCAAACATAATAGATTTTGTTTATGATTTCCAAAATTTAACACATGTCAAGGAGAACCTGTCAGATGTGCTCTTGAACAATTCACAGGATTAAACACCGGTGTAGCAGGAGATTGTAAGCAGTTCTTTTGAAGATCTGCTTTCTATTCTGGAACAGAAAAGCAGATCTAGGTAAAAAGTGTGATGCAACTAGATATATTTTGTGTCTTGTGAGCATGAAGTTCCACGAAGATTTGTTTCCTGTTTTTGCAGGGAAATCACCAGCGGAAGGAGGAGGAGTCTGCCCACAACCTAAGGAGCTGTTATGAAAAGGAAATTTTACTTCAACAGGATTGGTTTCCTTGAGAAGTTTTATCATCAATATCTGCTCCTAAATCTCTTATCTCCATGCTAAAGGTTGGAACCCAAGAAAAGTCTATTGAGACTCATCAGACTACGAAGATCTCTTTATAATTTGATTAGTCTCAATTGACTTTTCTTGGGTTCCAACCTTTGATGGAAGTATGGAAGATTTTAATAACAAAGTATCAGATGCAGAAATATACAGCTACTTTTTTTTTTAAAAAAAAAAAGTCTATTATTGTATTTTCATATCTCGGGGTTAGATTCAACCTTCCAAAATGATGTCGTGTCTGAAAGTGATTGCCCGAGATCTTAAAAGTTGGGGAGTGAAAGATTATTGTGTCACAGTATTGAAGGCTAAAGTGATTGGGGTTGACAGAACTTGCAGAGAAAATATAACTAAGTCTTATTTAGAAGAGGTTCAGAGAGTTCATCATCAGAAGGAAAGTCTACTCACTCATCATGTGTCACAATGTTCAAAGGACTGCCTCTATTTTTTTTTATTTCAAGAGGTTTTTTTTTATTTCTATATAAGTATTTTGAATACAGTGTATTGCCCGGACATACCATTTTACAAAAAGAAAAAGAAAAAATAATACATATACTGATAGTAATAATAATAATAATACAACAAAATATTTCTAAACATATTTATAATTATATTCGCTTGTTTATGTTCCTGTTAACTTTATTAGCATACTTGTAATTATAAACAACATTCATATTTTACCTAAACATAACAATATTCCTTCTTCATCAAATTTCTACCTCTTATCTCTAACCATTGATAAAACCTATTCCATGTTAAATAATATTCTGTATCTTCTTTATCTTTTATTTTCAATGTCAATCTATCCATGTCTGCACAATCCAATATTTTCCAGATTATATTTTCATCCAGTGGAGTGTTCTCATTTTTCCAATATTGTGCAAATACAATTTTTGCTGCTGTCAATCCATGTAACATTAAATATACAGTCCAGTAGTGAAAAAAATTTTTTTTACTACTGGTTCTGTGGGTGTGGCTTGGTGACAGTGGCAGGGGAAGGATACTGCAAAATCCCCATTCCCTCCCCACTCCAGTAGAAGGATACTGCAAAATCCCCATTCCCTCCCCACTCCAGTAGAAGGATACTGCAAAATCCCCATTCCCTCCCCACTCCAGTAGAAGGATACTGCAAAATCCCCATTCCCTCCCCACTCCAGTAGAAGGATACTGCAAAATCCCCATTCCCTCCCCACTCCAGTGGAAGGATACTGCAAAATCCCCATTCCCTCCCCACTCCAGGGGAAGGATACTGCAAAATCCCCATTCCCTCCCCACTCCAGTGGAAGGATACTGCAAAATCCCCATTCCCTCCCCATTCCAGTGGAAGGATACTGCAAAATCCCCATTCCCTCCCCACTCCAGGGGAAGGATACTGCAAAATCCCCATTCCCTCCCCACTCCAGGGGAAAGATACTGTAAAATCTCCATTCCCTCCCCACTCCAGGAGAAGGATGCTGTAAAATCCCCATTCCCTCCCCACTCCAGGGGAAAGATACTGTAAAATCTCCATTCCCTCCCCAATCCAGGGGAAGGATACTGTAAAATGTCCATTCCCTCCCCCCTCCAGGGGAAGGATACTGCAAAATCCCCATTCCCTACCCACTCCAGGGGAAGGATACTGTAAAATATCCATTCCCTCCCCACTCCAGCGGAAGGATACTGCAAAATCCCCATTCCCTCCCCACTCCAGGGGAAAGATAATGCAAAATCCCCATTCCCTCCCCACTCCAGGGGAAGGATACTGCAAAATCCCCATTCCCTCCCCACTCCAGGGGAAGGATACTGCAAAATCTCCATTCCCTCCCCACTCCAGGAGAAGGATACTGTAAAATCCCCATTCCCTCCCCACTCCAGGGGAAGGATACTGTAAAATCTCCATTCCCTCCCCACTCCAGGGAAAGGATACTGCAAAATCCCATTCCCTCCCCACTCCAGGAGAAGGATACTGCAAAATCCCCATTCCTTCCCCACTCCAGGAGAAGGATACTGCAAAATCCCCATTCCCTCCCCACTCCAGGGGAAAGATACTGTAAAATCTCCATTCCCTCCCCACTCCAGGGGAAGGATACTGCAAAATCCCCATTCCCTCCCCACTCCAGGAGAAGGATACTGCAAAATCCCCATTCCCTCCCCACTCCAGGGGAAGGATACTGCAAAATCCCCATTCCCTCCCCACTCCAGGGGAAGGATACTGCAAAATCCCCATTCCCTCCCCACTCCAGGGGAAGGATACTGCAAAATCCCCATTCCCTCCCCACTCCAGGGGAAAGATACTGCAAAATCTCCATTCCCTCCCCACTCCAGGGAAGAATATTGCAAAATCTCCATCCCTTCCCCACTCCAGTGGAAGGATATTGCAAAATCTCCATTCCTTCCCCACTCCAGTGGAAGGATATTGCAAAATCTCCATTCCTTCCCCACTCCAGAGCCAGCCAGATATGGTATTTGCCAGTTCTCCAAATTACTCAAAATTTCCGCTACCGGTTCTCCAGAACCT
Source organism: Natrix natrix natrix (assembly GCA_029891615.1). Taxonomy (NCBI): domain Eukaryota; kingdom Metazoa; phylum Chordata; class Lepidosauria; order Squamata; family Natricidae; genus Natrix; species Natrix natrix. The sequence continues at coordinate 85,918 of JAKRSK010006898.1, forward strand.
GTCAGAACCGGCTGAATTTCACCCCTGATACAGTCCCTTTGTCATAACTTTCTGGTATTATACCTAACAAGAATTGCCTCTAGAATTTGATACACGAGATACACTCTATTTGGAAATAGAGACTGAACAGGAATCTTCAGGGGAGTTTTTATATAAAGCACGGGGTTCTGTCTGTGCCAGCATAGCAGGTGAGGATCGATCTCCTGCAGAAAACATGAAAAGCTTTTGCTTCTGGTGTGAAAAAGAAAGTTTGAAACACGCAAACGTACTCTGTGCTTTGCCTAATCAGGATGTTGCGCTCTGTGGTTTCAAGATGTGGTCATTGGCTTCTTTAGAAAATCACAACTATTAGATAATCACTAGGCAGTCAGTGAAAAGGTGGAGACATACCAGAAATCCAGGAAGTTAGCATGAAAAGTATGTGTGTGTGTGTGTGTGTGTGTGTGTATGTGTGTACCAGATATGCATGTATGCATGTATGCATGTATGCATGTATGCATGTATGCATGTATGCATGTATGCATGTATGCATGTATGCATGTATGCATGTATGCATGTATGCATGTATGCATGTATGCATGTATGCATGTATGCATGTATGCATGTATGCATGTATGTGTATGTGTGTGTATATACAGTATATTTATAACTCAGCAGTGGGTTTCAAAAATTTTTTAGAACCTCTTCTGTAGGTGTGGCCTGCTTTGTGGGAATAGCTTGCTGGCCATGAGACTGGGTGGGAGTGGCTTGGCAGTCATGTGACTGGGTGGGCATGGCCAACTTGCAAAATGTGGTGAAACTCACTTAACAATGCTCTTGCTTAGCAACCAAAATGTTGGCTGAGAAACTCTGGCATTTGAAGCACGCAAGTCTTAAAGCGGTAAAGTTACAAGACCCTTGCACCCCTAACCCTTTAGAAAAAAAAAACCCAGGGGTGTTCAAACTTGACAGCTTTAAGACTTGTGTCAGCGTTCCAAATATCATGCAGAATTAAATCATTGTCCAAGGCAAAGTAGTCCTTAAAACTCCAATTTAATAAGACAGGCATGTTGGCATTAAGCTGGTGAAATTTCAACTCTAAGGTACATCCGGTGAATTCCCCAAGTTAAAAGTTCATCATCTATCCCCACACCCCATAATTCATCACATGGTCCAATCTTCATCTTCCACTCTGGCATGTACACCCCTCTTCTTCCGGCCAGGTGTCGAGGTGCGGAGACAAAAGACGACCTTGAGCTTCTAAGAAATCCATAACAATACATTCCACAATCCTACTCCTTTCTATTCCCCCCTCCCAACTACTATACCAATGAAACAGCATAATATGTATGTTTTAATTATGTGGCAGGCCAAAGATCCTAAAAGGAACAGAATTACAGGCCTGACAGGCGGCCTCTCCTCAAGAGAAAAACGTTTCCTGAAAAGAGAATAACATAAATGTTAACTATCAAAATTTAACCACCTCTTCCTCCCCCAGGGGGACCCTTTGGCTTATCAGGGAATTTCTCATGGAATTGCTTCACTGATTTATCTGCTTTCAGATCCCAACTTTTCACCCACGTAGCTTCTGACAAAGGGTATCCCTTCCAATGCACTAAATATTGTAAACGACCTCTATACAGCCTGGAATCTAATATTTTTTTCACTTCATAATGTGTTTCCCCTTCTACCACTACGTGAGGAGGTGGAGTTTGGGTGGATGGTCTCGTGCTAGACTCCCTTACCGGCTTCAATAAGCTACAATGGAATACCGGGTAAATTTTCCCTAAGAGGCTGGGTAGGCTGAGTCGAACTGTAACTGGGTTAATTATCTTTTCTATTGGGAAAGGACCTAGAAATTTTGGACCTAATTTCTTACTAGGCATCTTTAATCTTATGTATTTAGTAGACAAAAAAACTTTGTCCCCCACTCGAAAGGGGGGTTGTAGGGAACGATGTTTATCAGCTTGCTTCTTGTAGGCTTCTGCCGCATCTGTTAGCGCCTTTTTGGTATTCTCCCATCCCTTCTTTAGTGCCTCCAGCCATTCATTCAGGGACATGGAGGAGGGAGGTTCCTTAGGTAGTTCAGGCATGGGAACGAATTCCATGCCACTGGTAATCTGGAAAGGAGTTAATCCGGTACTGCTGTGAACCGTATTATTATATGCTACTTCAGCGAAAGGTAGCAAATCCGACCAATTGTCTTGCTGATAGTCCACATAACACCGGATATACTGTTCCACCATCGCATTGGCCCTCTCTGCTGCCCCATTTGTGCTGGGATGAAATGCTGAGCTGAGTCCCTGCGTAGACCCGATCGATTTTAGGAATTCTCTCCAGAACTTGGCGGTGAATTGAACTCCGCGATCTGAAATGATCCTTTTTGGAACTCCATGTAGGCGATAAATGTGTTTCACAAACATTTTCGCTAATTTCTTTGCGGATGGTAGGCTTGAACAAGCGATAAAGTGTGCTTGCTTGGAAAACAAATCAATAACTGTCCAGATTACTTTATTACCACTGCTATCTGGAAGTTCGACAATGAAGTCCATTGCTATCTCTTCCCATGGACGGCTAGGGTTGGCCACTTGTTGTAGTAGTCCAGGGGGCTTTCCCGGACGGGTTTTCATTGTTGCTTCTTACATAATCTTCCACCTCCGACCTCATCTTCGGCCACCAGAATTGACGTCTAGCGAGGTGGAGAGTTTTCAGGAATCCGAAATGACCTCCTAGTTTCGCATCATGACTCCGCTGTAGCACTTGCAATCTCATTTCTGCAGGGACGTACAGTTTGGATCCCTTCCAGGCTACGCCATCATTAATCGTTAGGATGTCTTTGTTGTTGTTGAACCATGGGTCTGTCTGGAGGGCTGCTTTCAGTTCGGTTCTCAGTTTATCTTGGCTTCGACTGGTGACTTGAGCTGCCTTTTGGTGAGAAGGAGATATAATGGGGTGGAAAATTTCTTCCTTCTTACTATCAAACTGGGGTTTTCTCGACAGTGCATCTGCTAACAAGTTCTTCCCTGCGGGGATGTGTTTAATTTCAAATTTGAACCTTTGGAAATATTGGGCCCAACGGACCTGGTTGGGGGATAACTTTCGATGGGCAAGGAGAGTTTCGAAGTTTTTATGATCAGTCCATACCTCGAACGGTATATCCCCCCCTTCCAGGAGATGCCTCCAGGTGAGCATGCTCCATCTGATCGCGAATGCCTCCTTCTCCCAAATGGGCCACCTTCTTTCCGTAGTGGTGAGTTTCTTGGAGATGTAAGCGCATGGTAAGAGGTGGCCTTCTTTATTCTTTTGTAGTAGCACCGCAGCTATCACGACATCACTGGCATCCGTTTGGATTATGAAAGGTCGCTCTGGATCGGGGTGTTGCAATATGGGTTCTTGGGCAAAGAGCTGTTTTAATTTCTCAAAAGCCTTTTGACAGTCGATTGTCCATTTTAATGGTTGGTTTGCTTTTGGTTTAGTAGGGGAAGGCCCCGTTCTTAATAGGTCAGTCAATGGTAGGGCAATTTCAGCAAAGGTTGGAATAAACTGCCTATAAAAGTTTGCAAATCCAAGGAAGCTTTGTAATTGTTTGCGAGTGCTTGGAGGTTTCCAATCTAACACCGCTTTCACTTTTTCTGGGTCCATTTATACTCCTTCATTGGAGATACGATATCCCAGATAATCTAGCGAGGTCTTGTGGAATTCACACTTTGACAATTTTGCATAAAGTTTGGCAGCTAGAAGTTTTTTCAGGACTTGCCGTACCAGTTTCACATGTTCTTCCATGGTCTCAGAGAAGATCAAGATGTCATCTAAATAAACGAGTACTCCGCGGTACAGGTGGTCGTGTAGCACTTCATTTATGTACTGCATGAATACTGCAGGTGCTCCTTGTAGTCCGAAAGGCATGACTTTATATTGGAAGCTGCCTAAGGGAGTATTAAAAGCGGTCTTCCACTCCTCCCCTTTCCGGATTCGTATACGGTAATACGCCTCTCTCAAATCCAGCTTGGTGAAGATCTTGCCCTTAGCCAAGTGGTTCAACATATCTTTCATGAGAGGGAGGGGATAGGTATTCTTTTCGCATACCGCATTCAAAGCTTGTAAGTCCACACAGAGGCGAACCCCCCCCCATCTTTCTTTTCCCTGAAGAGCACTGGGGCCGCTACTTTTGATTTTGCTGGTTCAATAAACCCTCTTTTCAAATTGGTGTCGATGTACTTCCTCAATTCTATCATCTCTTTAGGCGTCATAGAGTACATTTTGGGCTTTGGTAAGGTTACCCCAGGTTTGAACTCTATGGCACAATCTGTGGCGCGGTGAGGTGGAAGGTAGTTTCCGTCTTCCTCACTGAACACCTCCGCCAGATCCCAATAGATCTTTGGGACTCGTTGGATTCCCGGAAGTTTAGTGTCTGCTGCGGTTGCTGCAGGTTCTGGATGGGTTGGGCTGTTAGGTTCCAATGTTCCTGGGTGGCCTTTTGGTTCCACTGGTGGTAACGGCCCAAGTCCAATAGTCACCTTTCTAACGCCATCCTCCCACTTTATGGTAGGTTCCCACTTGTCCAACCATGCAAGCCCTAGGATAACTGACTCCTGCATTCCGGGGGCCACGATGAATCTGAGGAACTCATAGTGGCGGCCTATCACCAGTTTTACTAACTCAGTGATCTTTGTAGCCGGAGCTCCCCCAATTAGGATTCCATCCACTTGCTCAAACGGAATGGGTTGTTTCAGGGGTCTGGTGCGTATACCTAGTTGCTCCACTATTGACATGCTGATTAAGCATCGGGTGCAGCCGGTATCTATAATCACCCCAACTTCCCCTTCTACCCCCGTTTTCGGTATTTGGAGTTTGGCTTTTATTTGGAAGGGGCGGATAGGTGCACTCACCATTGGGTCGTCTTCTGGGGTTCCTTCCTCTTCCTCCTCTGAAGTGTCCAGGGCGTTTTCAGTGGCTCCGCTCTCTGCCCCTGCTGGCTGTTGTGCCAGACGACTTTTTTCTGGTGGTTTTCTGGGGGTTTTCTTGACTGTGCTGGCAGGTGGTTGGCGTGGTTGTGGAACTGGGGCTGGAGCCCAGCATGTAGATGCCCGGTGGCCAAGCTGACCACAACGGTAGCACTTTATTTTGGGGCCCCAGGAACGAGGGGTTGGCGGGAGCTTTTCAGTTTGCTGCCTCTGCGTTCGGTGGGCTAACGGTTTTTTTTCAGGGGTTCTGGTACCAGGCTTTGGATAGGTATTAATCTCGTGGCCCAGTATGATTGCAGTGGTGTACCATTCTTGGATACGATCTGGGGTCCCCCTTACGGCACAAGCTTGTTTCAGTTTGGGATCTAAGGCCTTTTTGAACATATAGACCAATAGTCTCTCTGGCCAGTAACGTAGTCTTCCAGCTATTCTCCGGAATTCCCAAACTAATTCTTTGACCGGCCGACCCCCCTGTCGTAATTCCTGGATCTGGTCTTCAGCATCTACCTGTTGGGCCACATCGTAAAATCGGGCCCGCATCAGTTGGATGAACCCCGTTATGTCATCTATCTCAGGAGCTGCTTCTTCATGGAGTTCCGCTATCCATTGTGCTGCCTCTCCTTCATTCATCCCCTCTGCTATTTCTTGGATCAGTTCTCGATCCGTCAGGTATTGTGGGCCTACTTGGTCAACGTATGCCAACACTCGATTCATAAAGTAAGCTAGTTTGTCTCGGCTGCCATCATAGGTTGCACGGAACCTTGGGGGTGTGGGAGGAGGAGGGGGTGCTGGTGGTTGAACCGGAGCAACCTGTTGGCCTGCTGCTTGGGGTGGTAAGCTTCTTTGTGGGGCCACACCCATCGGTTGGGAAAAAGCCTGCTGAGGCATTGGTGGGGGGACTGGGCCCTGTGGTGGTCCCATTCCCTGGCTCTGCCTCTGAGCAGCTATTTGGGGTGGCGCCATTGGTTGGGAAGGGGCAGGCGTCCACTGGCATTGAGCCCATCCATGACCCGGGAAGAAAGCCCAACCTGAATTGGCTTGATTGATGGGTCCAGAGCCATCGCTTTGCAGAGGGGGGGAGATGAAAGTGTTCCAGGCCTCTTTCGGCTGGTTAAGTTTTACTTCCCAACTTTTTTCCACTCCAGGAGGGGGGTTGCTGATTCTCTGATGGCTGTGTGGAAAGAACCAAGGTCTCCGCTCCACTGCGCAGCCGTTTCTCTGCTGGGGAAGGATAATGTGGGCTTTGCTAGCCTCCACCCGGGTGGTTCTGGGGGCCCCAGGGGTTTTTGTTCACTCACATTTAGGCGTCGGAATTGGTCCTGAAGGCCCATCAAAGACTGGCTGCGTGAGAGTGACTGAGATCTCCATTCATTTGCTCTTCTCCCCATGCTCCAGCCGTCTGTCAGAGTTCCCTTGGGGGGCCCCCCTCCTTCCAGCAGGCATTCCTGAGAAGCAATAAATCCCAAAACTTCCTCTCGCAGGTCTAACTCCGTCTGTGAGGAAAATCTTGGTTTTGGTTCCTTTTCACTCGCCTCTGCCTGTTGAACTATTTCTTTAGAAGGTGCATAGATAGTCTCGACAAAAATAAGCGATCAATCATCCTTAGCTTTCTCTGCTGCATTCTTTCCCTCCTCCATCTTCACTGAAATTTCGTCCTGCCCAGGGTTGGGTCAGAACTGGGATTCAGTACCCCGATGAAAGAAAAAAATTTATGGGAGAGTTGAAATAATGTCAGCGTTCCAAATATCATGCAGAATTAAATCATTGTCCAAGGCAAAGTAGTCCTTAAAACTCCAATTTAATAAGACAGGCATGTTGGCATTAAGCTGGTGAAATTTCAACTCTAAGGTACATCCGGTGAATTCCCCAAGTTAAAAGTTCATCATCTATCCCCACACCCCATAATTCATCACATGGTCCAATCTTCATCTTCCTCTCTGGCATGTACACCCCTCTTCTTCCGGCCAGGTGTCGAGGTGCGGAGACAAAAGACGACCTTGAGCTTCTAAGAAATCCATAACAATACATTCCACAATCCTACTCCTTTCTATTCCCCCCTCCCAACTACTATACCAATGAAACAGCATAATATGTATGTTTTAATTATGTGGCAGGCCAAAGATCCTAAAAGGAACAGAATTACAGGCCTGACAACTTGTGGACTTCAACTCCCAGAATTCCTCCTCCAGTCATGTTGGCTCAGGAACTCTGGCATTGAAGTGTGCAAGTCTTAAAGCTGTCAAGTAGCAAGACCCTAGCACCCCTAACCTAGGGATGTTCAAACTTGACAGCTATAAGACTTTAAGGTTTAGATAGGACTCTTAGAGTCTGGTGGGGTGATTGGTGAGCCAGCCAATCAGTGAACGGTGGGCAGGGCAAGCATGGTGCGGATGGGTGGGGGGAAGGAGCTGGAACCGTTTCTAAACGGCACGGTAGAATTGTGAAACCTCTTCTATAGAAGAGGTTAGAACTGGCAGGAACCCACCTCTGGTATAACTACATATATAACTGAGCCACGGTCGTGCAGTGGTTAGAGTGCATTACTGCAGGCTACTTCTGCTGATTACCAGCTGCAAGCAGTTTGATGGTTCGAATATCACCAGGCTCAAGCTTGACTCAGCCTTCCATCCTTCCGAGGTGGGTAAAATGAGGACTCGGATTGTTGGGGGCAAGAAACTGATTCAGTAAATTGCTTAGAGAGGGTTGTAAAAGCACTATGAAGTGGTATATGTCTAAGTGCTATTGCTATTGCTGCACACAGGCGCACACACAAACCCTGCTGCCGAATTTCTCATCAAAATGTCCTATCTCTCATCTCCACAGTATAAAATAAGTCCTAATTAAAATTAACATAGTTCTTAAATTCATGCAGAATGAGTGATGTGCATGGATCGGCAAGACACAAGAAGCTACAAATGTCTTCCTTCTATTCTATGGAAGAATGGTTTAAACTGCCCATCCTCTTTTACGTTGAATTATTCTTTCTCTCCAGCGCTCCCACCTGTTATTCTCTGATTTGATCATGCAGATTTCTTCCCGTCGGTAGAAAGGGGAAAAGTCCACATTTTATCTCTTCAAGTGGACAGTTTTTATGAATCAATTGCAGTACTTTCTACCAACAGCATCCAAAAATCTGAATGAAGCACTAAAAGAATTGCTATTGTGCAACCATCATTCATCTCTATATTTGTAGAGATTCTTATGCAACAATACCGATGTTAAGTCGGTGGGATAATGAAAACAACCAAGTATAGAGAGCTTCAAGGACCTTTCCTTTCTCTAATTTTGTCTACTTTTTCTTCCCTTTTTTTTCCTCCATAAGAGGTTTCCCTTCCCCTATATTTACTATTAGCTGGACTGAGAAGGGCATGAGCTTGCTCTGATCTGGATTCAGAGTCTTACTGGAAATGTGCTGGGTGTAAACAGAACTGAGAAGTAGCCACAGTATTAAACCAATTGTCTAAATTTAATTTTTTGGGTGAAGATCAGGGGTGGGTTCCTTCCAGTTCTAATCTCTTCTATAGAAGAGGTTCCACAAATCTACCGTGCCGTTTAGAACCGGTTCCAGCTCCCCCCACCACCCGTCCGCACATCATCAAGATGAAGAGCAAGAGGAGGAATTATTGGAGTTGAAGTCCACAAATCTTAAAGCTGTCAAGTTTGAACACCCCTGGGTTTTTTTTTCTAAAGGGTTAAGGGTGCAAGGGTCTTGTAACTTGACAGCTTTAAGACTTGCGTGCTTCAAATGCCAGAGTTTCTGAGCCAACATTTTGGTTGCTAAGCAAGAGTGTTGTTAAGTGAGTTTCACCACATTTTACAAGTTGGCCACTCCCACCTGGTCGCATGGCCGGCAAGACGCTCCCACAAAGCAGGCCACAGATCAGGAAATCAGGAACAGATCTTCACCCTAAAGAATTGAACTAATTGTCTCCTGCAAACTCCCCTCCCCTTTCGCTCCTCTTTATTCCCTATGGGAGGGGCCGTTCACTGTCCACCTGTGGTTTTAACGTCCGAGTCGGCCCTTGTTCCGTAACTGTTCCCTTCTTCTGGCAGCTCTGCGCATGAGCACACTGGGAACAGGCTCCAGCTGTTCTTCTTGCCCCACTTATATCTGACTCCGAAGGCAGCTGATATCTGTCGGACGGCCCTGGCCCCCTCTCTGCCTCCGATACAGAGCCCTCATCAGAGCCTTCCCCAGACTCCAGGACTGGCCCATGTTCTTCCCCTACGTACTCACCGTCTGAGTCTGCCACCAGCTCCACTGGCCACTGGGGGGCCACAACACAACCTACAACTCCCAATCCTTGTTGTTTCGACTGTCCCAGCTTCCCCCTGGTTCCCATGGTTGCAATCTGGGTGTTTCATTAGATGCTTTCCCTTATGAAGTGATTGCCAATTGCAACCTTCCATACCATCTTCCCATCTGACCCAGAAAGTCAGATAGGAAGCTGTCAGGAAAATTTGTACCTTGCTGAGCTAAGATTCTAACACCCATGCACCCAACCATCACCACTCCGCAATTGCTCCCAACATGCCAGTCATTTGGAGACCACAACATATCCACCATAATCATACCTCACAGAAGCATGCAATGCTCCTGCACCGTTCTATGCCACATACATTCCCCAGCCCTCCCCAGCTTCCCCACACACCCCTTATCTATCTGGAATGTGCAACCCCCTGGCAACTTCTACAGTGCCTTTGCTTGTAGAAAGCTAGCTAAAATACATCATTCCAAAGAACTAAAGAACTCTATGAATGACAGAAAGTTGAAGGAAAAAGAATTATCACATTTTTACTTAATCTTCAGGATGAGCTCTCGTGACACTTTTTGGGGAGGTTTGAAAGCACTTTATTTGCATTTTATATATGTAGCAAGAAAAACTCACAAGATATATCTACCATTATCACTACTCTCCAAAGAACTTGAGGGTAGAACAAGAAGCAATGGGTGAAAACTAATCAAGGAGAGAAGCAACCTAGAACTAAGGAGAAATTTCCTGGGAGTGAGAACAATTAATCAGTGGAACAACTTGCCTCCAGAAGTTGTGAAGTCTCCAACACTGGATGTTTTTAAGAAGATGTTGGCCACTTTGTCTAGGACCATCTTTGATGATTATTCAACATTTTTCTACTCACAAGATATATCCACCATTAATGACAAGCTAAAATATGCTTTTACAATGAGTTTGAAACTCTGTTTGTAGATGTCTCTCTGCTTTCAAGAGCTTCATCTTCCTTGAAGACTCTTTGAAAAACGACCTTGATGTTCTCCCCGCTCTGAGCTCGTTTCTTTCTCCCAACCAGAAAATAAATCACTGGGTTAACACTGCTGTTCAGGCAAGCGCTGACATAAAAATACGTAGGAAATTGAAAATTGTCCCAGATATAACCCAGGCCAAGAAAATAAGCAGCAACTATGTAGAGATACAATGGAAAAGTGAGAATAAGGAAACAGAGAAGTGTAATTAAGATCATCACTAACAGTCTTCCCCGTTTGATCTGTTCAGGTTTCATACACATTTTGATGAGCAGGATCACCGTAGAGGCGGTCATCAGTGGAAAGCAAAGCATAGTAGTCACAACAATATGGAGGCTCGGGATGGCGTCGTTCGGAAATACATATTCCATAATGTTCTGAATTCCACCCAATAGGAAAGAGAGGACCCAGAAGAGGGAACAGATAGCAGGGGACAAATACTTTGGCCGGGAACAGTGATGCCAGATTGGGAAAAAGACACACACACACCGGTCGATGCTGATAGTTGTCAGAAGAAATAGACTATTAATATACAAGATATCTGAGAGGCTAATTAAGACAAAGCTGGAAATTATTGATAGTGGCAATATTTTTAAATATCGAAGGGAAAGTATTGGCATAAATATGAGAACCCCTGAATCAGAGAGAGCTAAATTCAGAATCAGCACAGTGAAAGGGTTTCTTTTCATCTGGAAGCCGAGTAGCCAGATGACAATTCCATTCAATGGGAGTCCTATAGAGCAGACGATGAACAAGACTGGCAATACGATATACTTGGTTTGGTTCTCAATGAAAATATTATGCTCTTTTGTGGCATTCCTATTTTCCAGGCTGAGATTCCTCAAGGGACTTTCATAAGGCTCCATAATCTCTTCTTTTAGAATTGAGGTCCCTATTAGAAGTAAAGAAAGACAAGTGAATTCAGAATTCCTCAAAATTTGTCATGTCTTAATAACGACAATAGATCAAGAGTGCCTTGATTATAAACAATTCCATTTAATGGGAGTCCTATACATCAGATAATGAAGGCGACTGGGAATACAATACAACTTACAAAATCTGGGGATTTTGTGGGAATCTCTACACACAATTACAAAGGGAGAACTTTATAAAGGAAATAAAGTGGCAAACTAGCAGAGAAATAAGTTTTGGGGAATCTAAAAAGAGAAAATTTGGAGTATTTCTTATCTTTTCACTAGGACGATTAACATTGTGAAGTTTCTGCTGTTTAATTCTCCTGAGATATTTTTTTGTTTAGATAGATAGCATTACATTGGGAAGTTAGTCCACATGAAATCAGTTGCAATGTGGGTGCCTATCAATATATAAATATCACAAGACAGATTTTGATATGAAACATCAGATGGAGAAATTACTACTGAAGTGGATGGATATTAATGCATTTGCTTATGCCTAAATTAGATTAGTTCTTCCAAACTTCTTACCTCCTGAATCTATTAGTCCAAGGTCTTCAATGTTGGTTAAAAAATGTTAACCTGTCATGTTGTTGAGGTCCAGAATGATGGATGATGACCAAAGCAATGCAAGTTGTAGAGAAAATACCGTCGTTTTTAAGTCCTTTTTTTTTAGGTTGATCGTATTTCAGCAGATGACAAAAAGTAGCTTCCACTCATAATAGGCTTTTCTTACAATGTCCAAAACTTTCTCCGTCCTTGAAGTGAACTCGAGAGATACATTGTTGAATAACTTCACAGGATTTAATATCAAAGTAGTGGGTGATAATAAGCAGATCTTTTGAAGAAAATATTCTTTCTGCTCTCAGACAAGGAAGCAGAACTTGCTAAAAGGATGATGAGATATATTCTGCATCTTGCCTAGTCAGCACGAACATCAAATGATAAGAAGACCTCAGTCTTGTATTTGCACGTTAATCAGCAATTGTGAAAAAAAATTCAAACAAAGCACGGAAACCTAGGCAGCTATCAGAAAATGGAATGCACGCACACACACAAACACACGCACACACACAGAGTTGCGTTGGTCTCCTCAGCTAAGATTTATCACGAACTTCTGCTCTTCTATTGCTGATCGTCATGTTAAAATGACACAAATTCCTCTTTTTCTTTAGCCTTCCTCTACATTGGCTCAATAAACACTTTAGTTAATTGACCCTTCTAGATTTCTCGGGGCACCAGTAGGTCTTCTGAAAAGGGCTTAGTTCTGTTGCTACACTAACAAGGAAACTCCTCAAGAGACCTTCATAATGCTCCATAATCTCTTCTTTAGAATTGTGGTTCCTGTTAGAAGTAAAGAAAGAGAAGTGAATTTGTAATGGTTCATAATTGGTTGTGTCTTAATAATGACACTATAGGCAGAATGCCTTGACTACAAGCAATTCCACATAATGGGAGTCCTATACATCAGATAATGAAGGCGACTGAGAATACAATAACACTTAATGTAAGTCAACCCCAATTACTGATGGTATCGTAGCCCAAATATTCTCCAGTACCATTCATGTTTGCCAGGCTGATATTCATCAAAGGACTTTTGTAATGCTCCAAAATCTCTTCTTTTGGAGTGGAAGTTTCTGTTGCAGAAAAAAAGGAGTAGATTCAATAATTCCTCAATCATAAGGCTGGAAGGGACTTCAGTGGTCTTCTAGTTCAACCCCTAGCTCAAGGCAAGAGTCTAAGACTATCCAAGTCAAACAGTTGTCCAGTCTATTTTTGCAAGCCTCCAGTGATGGTCATGCACAACCCTAGAAGGCAATTTATTCCGTTAATTGTCTGTCTTACTGTCAGTACATTTCTCCTTATTTCTAGGTTGTATCTCTCTTTGAGAACCTTCAGAATAGCAGAATAATAGAGTTGCAATTGACCTTGGAGGTCTTCTAGTACTACCTCCTAGACAAGCAGGAGACCCTATGCCCTTCTGGACAAATGGCTATCCACTCAATATTGGCTCCAGGTATGGTTGGCACGATCTAAAAAAGATGTTGAGACTGGAAAGAGTGCAGAGAAGAGCAACAAAGAAGATACTAACCCCAAGGGAAGTATATGCTTCTCCTGTCCACAAAATTTGGCTTTTATGCCTAATTTTATAGTTTTCAAGACATTCTTTAGAATAGAATAGAATAGAATAGAATAGGATAGGATAGGATAGGATAGGATAGGATAGGATAGGATAGGATAGGATAGGATAGGATAGGATAGGATAACAGAGTTGGAAGGAACCTTGGAGGTCTTGTAGTCCAACCCCCTGTTCAGGCAGGAAACCCTATACCGTTTCAGACAGATGGCTATCCAACATCTTCTTAAAGACTTCCAGTGTTGGGGCATTCACAACTTCTGGAGGCAACTTCTGTTCCACTGATTAATTGTTCTAACTGTCAGGAAATTTCTCCTCAGTTCCAAGTTGCTTCTCTCCTTGATTAGTTTCTCCCATTGCTTCTTGTTCTACCCTCAGTTGCTTTGGAGAATAGTTTGACTCCCACTTCTTTGTGGCAGTCCCTGAGATATTGGAAAACATAATAGTCATCTATTCTTGATGAATTATTGATTAATATATTTTTATGTACACTGAGAGCTTATACATGGAAGACAAATTCCTTGTGTGTCCAATCACACTTGGCCAATAAAGAATTCTATTCTATTCTATTCCATTCTATTCTAGTCCCCTGAGAGATATTTGATCTTTGATTAAGGCTTCTTTGTGATGAGGAAACTCTTTGAAGCTCCATTCTTTTTTTCCGTTCAGTCCTTAGCATTAACTGAGGCAGCTTGTCCCCAGAGAGCTATTGATATACCTCTTGCAGATATTCTAGTTATTTTGTCCCACTTGAAGAACACTAAGAATATCAAACAGGACTGAATCAGCAGAGCAAATGCATTCCCTTAGATCAATGGACATTTGCTTTCAACTTTCAAGTTATTCCTGCCTAAATTGGTGGAGACCCCCATGTGTCCCTTTCTTTATAATTCATTAAAAAAAAAGATTCTTCAGATTAACTTGTCAAAAATTTACCCAGAAATAGAGAGTGTTCAAATCACTGGAGATAATAATTGAGTTTATCATTGTACGATTACAATTACATCTTATCATGATTAAAGTTTAGCACGTAGCTAGGCCGTTGTTCAGGTTCTGAGTTACACCACAATCACTAAAGCCACTTCATACGTTGGATTTGCATTTCTCAGAATTATCAACTCTGATCCGTTTCATTTTCCCCACTCGCACAATCCCAAGATTGTGCATCAGAAAAACAAAGTTTACCAATAAAAATGTGACTTCGTATAAATATTACAAAATTTTGATATGAAAAAAACCTGGTACAGAAATTACTAATTAAGTGATAAACATGAGTGCAATTGTACATGATTATGTTAGTTTAGATCTGCCAAACATCTTACTTATTCTGTGAATAAGATCTGTGAATATTTACATTTCCAGCATTCTCATAATGTCAAAGGAGGAAAGCATATTTTCCTACACTGATGCATGAAAATGCAACTTTTCCAACACTTAAAAATTGAATCTCCTTAAACTTCTAGTGATCTAATAAGACAAATGAAATAAATAAAATCAAACAAACAAACCAAAAAAAAATGTGTGCCATTAAAATCACCACGCATTTATGTTCTTGTTATGCTTTTATTTTTCTAACATATTGTACAGCTTGGAAATAAATACATGCAGCAGCTAAAGGGCAGCAGCTTTGTGTTGGATTATGGTTTGTAAAAATGTGTATCAAATTGCTAGCTTGCCATCCTACCGTTCTTACATCTTATACTCCCTGCTGAGGTTTAATCATGTTTTCCCAAAAGTGTAACTGTGCCATGATGTCTTGGGTGTGGCTAGATGGAAGAAAGTCCTAAAAATGCACCCAGTAGAAAAAGGACAGCTTACATACTTGCCAAGTTACAGGTATTCCAAGACAAATGGGAACTCTGCTGTGGTCTCACAGAAAGCTGAAAAGAAAGAGAAAAAAGTTCTCAAAACGAGTTGAAGAGATCCAATCCCAAGCCACAAACAGTGTATTTAACTGCCGAAAGATAAATCTAGGAAATTCATTGTGTTAGATATTAACATATA
Source organism: Natrix natrix natrix (assembly GCA_029891615.1). Classification (NCBI taxonomy): domain Eukaryota; kingdom Metazoa; phylum Chordata; class Lepidosauria; order Squamata; family Natricidae; genus Natrix; species Natrix natrix. The sequence goes on from JAKRSK010006898.1 coordinate 101,176, forward strand.
TCGCAGCAAGTCTCCTCTCTGGTCCGCTGCTACAGCGGGAAACAGGTATCGTTCTGATTGGTCGAGAGGCGTACCCGATTACTATAAAAGGGGAACCCTCCGACCACAGAGTAAGCTGGATCACTATTACTACTAATAAAGAGCTGTTAAGTCACTTCGTGTCCGCAGTCTGTTCTCTCGTTGCCTAGATCTAACATTGGCGACGAAGGTGGGATCGAGAGACAGATAGGACGAAGAACGCTACTTCAGAATCTCCGGATTTAATCCAGCCCAGGAATTCAGCAGAAATTCCGGCAGCCATCTCAGGACACCGCAGCGCGGCAAATTCAAACGAAAGAAGATGGCGATGCACACTCCCCCCGCTCCATTCGACCCAGTGAACGACGAATGGGAAGCATTCATGATTCGTTTCGAGTGTTTCCTCGAGGCGAACGATTACACGGGGATAACCGACGCCCGAAAGAAAAACATCTTCCTCGGCTACTGTGGAAAAGAAGTCTTCAACACGGCCAGAGACCTCACCGCGCCTACTCCAATACAAGCGGTATCATGGACGGCGTTGCAACAGACTCTACAGACTCATTACGCGCCAAAACCTTCCCGCCACGTTTGCCGCCAGGAATTCAACACGCGGAACCAGAAGGCGGGAGAATCCATCAAGCAATATTTTGCAGCCCTGCGTAAAGCAGCAACTCACTGCGAGTTCAGGGATCTGGACGAGCATATCCTGGCTCAATTTGTTTGTGGGTTAAGAGACATTTCGTTACAAAAAAGGCTGTTGGCAAACCCAAATTTAACCCTACAGATAGCACTAAACGAAGCAAGGGCGTCCGAGTCAGCAGAGAGATCATCGGTAACCATACAACGCGGGTTCAACTTAAGCCAGCCAGCACCCAGGCACACCAGAGTCCACTACGAGGACACCTACCCCGACTACGAGGATCCCGAGTTCGAGGACAGTCACCTGATGCGGAGCAGTCACATGAGGCCTGGGGGGAGACCCGGATCCCATTTGCCGCCCTGCGCAAGCAGCGGAGGGAATCACCCCCGGTCTACCTGCAGGTTCAGGAACGTTGTTTGTTCACACTGCAACAAATTTGGGCACATCGCACGAGTGTGCCGGAGCGAAGTCCCTGCCTCACGGCAGCCACCTACGTACCGCCAACAGAAGCCCAACCCAGGGGCTTGGCGAAATCAAAAAGGGCGCCCAGAGAGAAATCCACAAGTGTTTACCCAGAGAGAAAATTCCCAAAGAGCTGAGCGAGCGTATTCCCAGAGAGACTACACACAAGGAGCTGAGCGAGCGTATTCCCAGAGAGATTACACACAAAGAGCTGAGAGAGCGTTCTATCAAGACGCTCAACGAGAGTATTTTCAGGATACAGATGCTGAGATAGAGTTGACCCAGAGAGAGGAATTGCGAACGTATCTCACCACAATAAGTCAGGTCCGCACCAAGCGGCCTAAAAAGCTGAAATTCACAGTCCTCTTGGAGGGCTCACCTTGCGAGCTGGAAGTTGACACAGGATCGTCCCTGACGATCATTTCATGGGCATCCATGAAACAGGCTATCCCTAGCCTCAAAAAGAGCCAACTACGTGCTCCAGACATCCTGCTACGAGACTACCAGGGGAACCGAGTCCCCATCGTGGGCCAAGGCACATTCCAGATCCGTTTCAAGGACATCATAGCCCAGCTGCCCATGACCATCGCCAGCGCACCGCTACAGAACCTTCTAGGACTAGATTGGTTTGAAGCCTTGGGGCTAGAAGTCACCGGGATCAACACCGTGGAGAACAGCAGCGCTGAGCAGATTTTTAAGGAGTTTGAGGATGTGTCCAGCCCCGGTCTTGGTAAGTATGTGGGTAAACCAATTGCATTCAATTTAGACCCCAAAGTGGCACCAATCCGACTTAAACCGAGACGAGTGCCTTTTGCACTCCGCCCAAAAATAGATAAGGAGATAGATAAGTTAGTGGAGCAAGGAATCCTTGAGCCGGTGGATCACGCGCGCTGGGAAACTCCCATTGTGACCCCAGTTAAGCCAGACGGGTCAGTCCGCATCTGCGCGGACTATAAATGCACAATTAATGTCACGCTACAACAAAGCACATACCCTGTGCCAGTAGTACAACACTTATTGCACTCGTTGGGGCCAGGAAAGATATTTGCTAAATTAGATATGGCACAAGCTTACCAGCAATTGCCCGTGGATAGCGCCACAGCGGAGGCCCAAACTATAGTGACGCATAGAGGGGCATTCAAATGCAACCGGCTACAATTCGGTGTAAGCATTGCTCCAGGTCTGTTCCAGAACGTCATGGAACAGCTGTTGCAAGGGATACCGGGAGTCGTCCCCTATTTCGACGACATCTTGGTGTCTGCTGCAAACGAGGAGCAATTATTAAAAAGAGGCAGAACTGTTTTGGCCAGAATCAGGGAGAAGGTCTCCGCCTCAAAAAGGAAAAATGCCAAATTAACGTGCCTAGCGTAGAATTCCTGGGATATAGAATCGATGGTCAGGGAATACACCCCACTTCAAAGAAAATTAAGGCGATCCAGGACGCCCCCACACCACGTAATCAGACCGAGTTGCAGGCCTTCCTCGGACTACTTAACTTCTACAGCATTTTTCTGAGACAGAAGGCGACCGTTGCTGAGCCATTACATCGACTACTCCAGAGGAACACAGCATGGAAATGGGGACGATCCGAAGCAGCAGCTTTTGTCGCAATAAAGCGCCTGCTCACCACTGACTCGCTGTTAGTCCAATACAGCCAGACGCTACCGCTGGTATTGACCTGCGACGCATCACCTTTTGGAGTTGGAGCAGTCCTCAGCCACAGGATGCCGAACGGAAACGAAGCACCCATCGCCTTCTACTCCCGGACTCTTTCATCGGCCGAAAGGAATTACAGCCAGATGGACAGGGAAGCGTTAGCTGCTGTAGGTGGAGTAAAACGTTTCCATGAATACCTCTACGGTCGCGACTTTGAACTGATTACAGATCACAAACCGCTGTTGGGACTTTTGGCGGGAAACCGCCCCACACCAGTCCCCCTTTCTCCACGCATGACCAGGTGGACTGTTTTCCTGGCCGCGTACTCATACAAGCTAATTCATTGACCGGGTTCCACTCTAGGACACGCAGACGCACTCAGCCGTTGCCCACTTCCGGACCTCTTGCCAGACCCCACTCCCGAAGTACCGGTGCTGCTCATTGACTGTTTGGACTCAGGACCGGTTTCTTCCTGCGACGTTGCCAGGTTCTCCTCAAGGGACAAGTTAATAAAGCAAGTTCAAACATGGGTTTGGAGGGGGTGGCCGAAGGGAAACGTGGGCCCGGAATTCAAAATGTTTTGGTCGAAACGGGATGAGCTCTCAGTGTTGCAAGGTTGTTTATTGTGGGGGGATCGAGTTGTTATTCCTTATGCATTGCGTAAAAATGTGTTAGATGCGTTACATGTCGGGCATCCGGGGATCGTTAGAATGAAGGCATTAGCTAGAAGTTACGTGTGGTGGCCAAACATGGACAAAGAGATAGAGGAATGGGTGGCCACTTGCGATCCATGCCAGGAATCGAGACCAGCACCCCCGGAAGCGCCCGCCACAGAATGGGAGAAGCCAAAAGCACCCTGTTCACGAATACTCATCGATTTCGCAGGGCCAGTCCAAGGTCAGACTTTCCTTATAGTTGTGGATGCATACTCTAAATGGCTAGAAGTAGTCCTAATGACTTCAATCACGGCAGAGGCAGTCATTAAGGTTCTACGGCGACTTTTCGCCACTCATGGCCTGCCCGACCTCCTGGTCTCCGATAACGGGCCCCAGTTCACGGCCATGCAATTCGAAACATATCTAGCAGGTCAGGGAATTCGGCATGCCCTCGTCGCGCCATTCCATCCGGCATCAAACGGACAGGCGGAGAGAATGGTGTGATCCGCAAAAGAGGCCCTCGCTAGGATGGGTCCAGGTGATTGGCAAACACGCATTGACCATTACCTATTAATCCAACACATTACCCCCACCACAACGACGGGTAGGAGCCCCGCTGAACTACTCATGGGCCGCCGTCTACGGTCTCACCTGGACCGTCTTCACCCAAATTACTCTGCCACAGCACCCCCAGACTCCACGAGCAAAATTCGGAGTTTTAGCATATGGGATTCAGTATACGCCCACAACTATGCAGGGGGGACATTGTGGATGCCAGCAAGGGTCATTGACATCACGGGTCCACGATCGTATCTGTTAGAACTGGAAGATGGGCGGAACTGGAAAAGGCACATCGATCAACTACGGGGTCGCCTGGCGCACTCACATCTACGAACCGAGAACGAGAGCTACCTGCCAATGCAAAGTCATGCCACTCGAGAGCCCCAACACAGAAAACTATGACACCTGCGAGCCCAGGACAGAACAAGAGGTCGAGCGCGAAACGGAACAACCCCCGAGCAACGAAAGCGAGCAGACCCCCGAACGCCAAAGCAATGAAAGCCTGCAAACGCCCGAAAACGAAAAAGCAACCGATCCTGCAACTACTTCTAACCAACCCGAACTGCGACGCTCCACCCGAGTAAGGCAAACACCAACGTATCTTAAGGACTATATAACTAACCGCAACGTTCCGTCTAGGAGGGGAGGGGTGTTAGATATTAACATATATCGCAGCAAGTCTCCTCTCTGGTCCGCTGCTACAGCGGGAAACAGGTATTGTTCTGATTGGTCGAGAGGCGTACCCGATTACTATAAAAGGGGAACCCTCCGACCACAGAGTAAGCTGGATCACTATTACTACTAATAAAGAGCTGTTAAGTCACTTCGTGTCCGCAGTCTGTTCTCTCGTTGCCCAGATCTAACACATTGTGTATATCCCTACTCTGTCTCTTTCGTAGAGACAGCGAGACCCAGGGACAGAGAATGACAAAGGTTTGGGTTTCCTATCCAAAATACCAGAAGGCAAGATAAGAAACAATGGATGGAAACTAATAAAGGAGAGAAGCAACCTGGAATTAAGGAGAAATGTCCTAAGAGTGAGAACAATTAACTAGTGAAACTAGTTACCGTCAGAATTGGTAAGTGCTTCATTACTGGAGGTCTTTAAGAATTGACTGAATAAAATGGTACAGGGGATTTGTCTAGAAGACCTCCAAGGTCCCTCAGTTCTATTTTGATTCACTCTGAGTTATGGATCTCTAGAGTTTGCACACTATATCTGAGGCTTTGTAGGCAATCAGAAAGGGAGAATTTTATAAATGAAATCGATAGCACTTAGCAATAGCACTTTGACTTATATACCACTTCACAGTGCTTCAGCCCTCTCTAAGTGGTTTTACTGAGTCAGCCTCTTGCCTCCAACAATCTGGCTCCTCATTTTACCCACCTCGGAAGGATGGAAGGATGAGTCAACCTTGAGCTTGCTGAGATTTGATCTGCCGAACTGCTGGCAGCCGGTGATCTGCAGAAGTAGCCTTCAGTACTACACTAACCATTGTGCCACCGAGGCTAATCAAGTGACAAACTAGCTGGAAAAATGATACTGTGTGAGCTAAAATGAGAAATGCCTCAGCATCTTTCCATCATGACCATTAAAATTATGGGGTTCAAATTCTGCAATTGTTTATGAGATATTAGTGTCGTTCCATTTCGATAGCTAGTATTGCTTTGGCAAAATATCTATGGAGATTCTCGATCAGCCAGGTTGTCCCAAAGGTGCTTCTCAAAAGGCAACTGGACTTTCTTCGGGTTTTTTCCTCGGGATAAGATTAAAACACAGGAAGTGGAAGCTTTCACCAAACGCCACTTTCTTGACAGATACATTTAGTTACCAAGAGAAAATGTGAAAGAAAATAAGCTGGCTTTCCTCCACTGTGTAGTACACATTAAGGAAGACAAAAGCTTGAAGTATACAGAAAACCCACACGTAGAGATCAGGATTTACATTTTAATTCTCACCAATCTCTGGAGCACAAAATGGAAGTGAGCAGAACCCAACACTGCTGGGTTGAAGGTTTGCCTACCAGCAAAGAGAGGGGGGAAAAACACCAAGGAAGCTTTCAGAACTTGTGGATATCCCACTGGGCCTTCATTAAATTCAGAAAAAAAGATCCAGCAGAAGCTCCTTCATAACAGACAAAGAAGAGAACAACAAATAAAGCAATGTTGTTCTTCCATACTCTGCAGGAATATCTGAAAAGCTCAGGAGGATTTTCAACAACACAGCATACAAGCAACCCTGGAATACATTAACACAGAAGCTTGTCCACCCCAAGGATTAAACACCCATACATAAACTGAACAAGGTGGCATATGCACTACAATACAGTGAGACATTTGCAGATCATTGGAGAAACAAAACAACCACTTCACAAATTATTTATTTTGTTAAATTTATAGACCGCCCCCTCTCCCCAAAGGGACAACATAGAAAAAAAGGATCATCAGGACAAAATTCAACAGTTCATCTGCATTTGAAAGACAAAGGTAATTCTTTTGAAGACAGCAAAATCCACATTCAGGACAGAGAGGACCACTAGTTTGAAAGAGGGGTCAAAGAAGCCATTTATGTTAAGATTGAACAGCCCTCTCTCAACAGACGGGGAGGGATACAACACCACCTATCTCCTGTCTACAACACAGTCCCTTCAGCAGTTCTAAGAAGGCTCCACATCATTTTCACTCTGATTCAGGCAACCATGAGAGTATAGATGAATCTCCAAGTGGACTGAATGACTCTTAGAGAGCTAAGAGCCAGCCTTCAACGTGCGAGCAACCAAATGACTGCAAAGAATGTAAACCCTTCTATTCTCCACCTTTCCGTCAGAACTGAAGAAGCTTTTTAGATGAGAAGCACAATATTTTCAAGGAAAATGCCAAGGAAGTCCAGGTGCCGTTTGAAAAGCACCTTTGGGATTATGTTGGAAAGGTATTCCAGAAAAAGACAATTGAGATTTAGATAATACAATATTGTATTATCTATAGATAACTATCAGCGTATAAATGTCACAAAATATTTTGATGTGAAAAATCAGGAGCAGAAAATATTAGTTAACCAGATGAATATTATTGCATTGGTCTACGTGTCACTGCGTTAATTGGTTTGCCAACTTGTGCTTATATTCTGAGTTATACAGTAGACTGAACTGTTTCTTATCTGACAATGATTAGTGCGCATGTCAGACATAACACATCACACATTCTTTACTTTCCTTCTGATCTTCTGTTTGCCTGCCAAGAAGGACGCAGGCACATAACTCTGCCAAAATGTAGTTAATTGAGTTAGCAAGTTTTGTATCTTTATTTTCTTTTATATTAAAGTGTTTTTTATTAGATCTTGCTTCGGTTTTATTTCTGCTTATTCGGAAGTGTGCTATAAGGAATGCCAAGATCTTCACTCCCTCAATTCAGGGTGGAAACCCCCCCTTGACACTAAGATCTATCAAACATCTTACCTTTCTCACGCAACTGGTCCAGGGTCTTCAGATTTGATGAGAAGAAGCTTGCTGTATCATGTAATTGACTGCTACAGTCAATTTAGCTACTGACAATGGCCAAGCGGAACAAGTTGTAGAAAAAATATGATGGGTATTAGGTCTTGTTGGACATACATCAAGGAAAACCTGTCAGATGTGTTGTTGAACAAGTTACAGGATTAGAAATCAGAGTCTCAGGCATTCATAAGTAGATCTTTTGAAGAAAATATTCCTTCTGTTTGGGAACGAGGAAGCAGATCTTGCTAAAAGTCTCAAACAACTATATTTATTCTGTGTTTTGCTTAATCAGTGTGAACATCAAATGATAAGAAGATATGGTTCCTGATTTTGCAGGATAATCAACAGCCGTGGAAGGAGGACATTGCCCATAAACCTAGTCAACTATGTGGAAAAGATAAATTGTTTTTTATTTCAACTGGACTGGCCTCCTCTTCTGAGAATTTTTATCATGAATCTCTGCTTTGAAAATCTTTTATCTTCATGCTAAAGGTAGGGGGGAAAGGGCTAAAACCATACAAAGTCATGTGAGCAAACCCACAAGATTTGTAGTTGCTGAGAGGAGAAGCCAATGTTGTGACGATACGGACATGTGAGCTCGATGCTCCGAGACCGCAGCCGATACTTTTGCCGCTGGGTGGTCCAATCAGACCTAAACCATCCCAAAGAGATGGTGAACAGGAAGAATATGTCTTGCTGACCTCAGGGACATTGCAAAGTCCCTGATTGATGCAAGAGAAGTTCTTCAAGCCGGCAACAAAAATCCAGCCAAGGCTGACAAAGTCGGGGCAGCTCCAAAATGGAATGATACGGAAAGAGAAAGTGTTTCCAGCTGGTGAAGAACTATTACCATTTTAAAAAGAGTCTGCCTATTAAAAAACTTAAAATTAATTTAAATTGATGAACAGAAGACATAAGCGGCAGAATTAAATTTGGAATGGTTTTGGACAGGGGGTTATCTTACTTTTTAAATGCTATCTTCATGGATGGGATTTATGCAAGCCTTTTAAAATGAATGGATTAAGTTTTCTTCTTCTATTTTTTTTATTTTATTATTCTCTGTAACCTATGGACTACAATTTTCCTCTTTCATTACTGAGGGTGTTCTTCTAACTCATTTAAGAATCAGACTTTTTTTAAACTTGAAATACAAAAAAGATACAAAAAGAAACAAGGAAAATTGCAACATAATACTGCTACTCGGAGGCTGGAAGGTTTGTGTATTGGAAACAAAACATTCTTTTTTCTCTCTTTAATTATTTTGGCTTGGCACTACAAGGTCTCACTGCTTGGTTATAGAGAGTGATAAGAAGGAGAGAACACATGTCCCTTTGAAGTATATCTTTAACCAGAAAAAAAAGTGAAAACAAAATGTTATTGTGAATCTATGCTTAATTTTATTAACCTTCCAAGCCAGAGCAACTGTATTTGTTAGTTGGAGATAATGGCACAATTTCAACAGCAGAAAGGAATCTTGTCTGCAAAAGATATTCTCAGAAATACAGAAACTGTAATACAATACAATAATACAATAGTAGAGTTGGAAGGGACCTTGGTGGTCTTCTAGTCCAACCCCCTGCCTAGGCAGGAAACCCTATACCGTTTCAGACAAATAGCTATCCAACATCTTCTTAAAGACTTCCAGTGTTGGGGCATTCACAGCTTCTGTCAAATACATATGAGAGAATAGAGAAGAAGCTGGAAAACTTAGAGCATCTAACAGCAAAATATTATGAAGAAGTTGAGGATGTTTATCAAGTGGAAAATGTGGTGGTTAAAACCCTAAAAATTGAAGTAGAAAATGAATATAAAGAAATTAAATTTTCTGATATTTATGGTGATTGGTTTGTCTCTGAAAATGGAAAAAGTGGAATACTGAAAGAGGAACTAAATGGAGGGGAAATTTATCCCAGATGGCAAGATATAGAAGAAGAATGGGTGGAAACTAATCAAGGAGAGAAGCAACTTAGAACTGAGGAGAAATTTCCTGACAGTTAGAACAATTAATCAGTGGAACAGCTTGCCTCTAGAAGTTGTGAATGCCCCAACACTGGAAGTCTTTAAGAAGATGTTGGATAGCCATTTGTCTGGAATGGTATAGGGTTTCCTGCCTAGGCAGGGGGTTGGACTAGAAGGCCTCCAAGGTCCTTTCCAACTCTACTATTGTATTGTATTAAGAAGAAACAAAAGAATTTATGGATTTAAAGAGAGAAATTTTATTAGCAAAATCATTGATAACACCACTGACAATTAAAGATAAGCTGATTAAGGAAACAGAAGAAGGGCATCTAGATTACATGAGAGATTTTATAAGCAAGGAGTTGCTAAGAGGAGTCCATACAAATTTGATTAAGGAGATGATTAGAGGATCGACACCACAAATGGCAGAAGATGTGAGACTGTTTTGCTACTGGAAAGATACAGGTTGATAGATGGAAGAGTATAATTTAAAACTAGTTAAACTTAGTGAATTTAGTGACAATAAATATAGTCAAATAAATAATTGATAATGTTACTACTGTATACTATGTGTAGTGTCATGAGGAGTAATAATTGGATATGAATATTGAATGGTACCCATGAAAGGAAGATTAGAAATCCCTTTGGATTACATATAAAGGTTAATAAAAAAGAACTAAGTTAAATACAGTTAAAGCTTTGTGTCAGCATTCTAAATATCATGCAGAAATAAATCAGAGTCCAAGGCAGAGTTATCCTTAAAGTTCCAATTTAATAAGACAGACACGTTGGCACAAACTGTGGAATCCCAAATCTAAAAGCTTTCTGGGATTCCACCCAGTTGAAAGTTCATAATCTTATGCCCACTCCCACAAATCCATCACATGGCCCAATCTTCTTCTTCCATGCTGGCATCTCCACCCAGCTGCTTCCAGTCAGGTGTTGAGGTGCAGAGACAAAAGATGACCTTGGCTTCTAGAAAAGAATGACAATAACACATTCCACAGTTCTACTCCCTTTTATTCCCCCTCCCAATTACTACACTAATATAACAGCATAGGAAAATAATAGAAAGTATGGCAGGCCAAAGATCCTAAAGAGGAATATATTTGCAGGCCTAACACTTTGATTATTAGGGGGAAAATGTTATGATACAGGGTATAGTTAAATAAAGGAGGGATAAGGATAACAACGTACATATAGATATGGGTATAACATAAGGAAACTGGATGTAAATTGTAAACAGTGATTTGGAAAGGAGGATTAGAAAATTTTGTTAATAAATATTATGGATGTTTAGCTAGAATAGGACATAAGGATTCAGTGCTATTGGAGGATTTTAGAAATAGTAAATGAAATGCCAGCATGTGGTTATGTATTAAATCTTGGTATATTTTATGATGAAGGATGTTTAAATAATTAAAGTCAAATGAAAATGGAGATATGATGATGGTAATATGTATAAATATCTGAGTTAAAATACTTGAGTTAATATGAATTATGTTTGTTGACTGTGGAAGAGATGCACGAAATTCTTTTTGTAACCAACTGATACACTTTCTATAGCATGTAAAGAAGGATGTTTGTTTTGAAAATTAAAAAAATATATATTAATTTTTTTTAGGTGCTATGTATTTCGGTATGGAAGATTTTAAAATGGAATATCAAATACAGAAACACATTGTTTCTAAAAAATATCTTTTAGTATATTTGCTTATCTGTGGGTCAGATTAACTCCTCCAAAATTATGACATATCTGAAAGTAAAGGATTAAGCTCTTTAAAGTTGTGAGTGGTAGATTATTGTCCTGTTATTGAGGATTGAAGTGATTGACAATGGCAAACATATAGGGAAAATGTGATAAAGTCTTATTTAGATGAAGTCCAGACAGTTCATTGACAAAAAGGAAAGTCCATTCACCCATCATGAGTGACAATGTTGGAGGAATTGCCTGTAAAACTAATAACTCAATACTACAATAACTCAATACTACAGAGCAATTATTGAGTCTGCCATCTGCACCTCCATAACTGTCTGGTTTGGCTCTGCAACCCAACAGGACAGACACAGACTTCAGAGGATAATCAGAACTGCAGAAAATACAATTTCTACCAACCTGCCTTCCGTTGAGGACCTGTACACTGCACGAGTCAAAAAGAGGGCTGTGAAAATATTGACAGAGCCCTCGCATCCTGGATATAAATTGTTTCAACTTCTACCCTAAAAATGACGTTATAAAGCATTGCACACCAGAACAACTAGATACAATGACAGTTTTTCCCTGCATGCTATCATTTTGCTAAACAACTAATTTCCACAACACTGTGAAGCTATTTTCTAAGACTGTATTGCTATTATTCTTCTCATCCTTCCTATTACCTAGCTCCTTTTCTACTTATGACTATAACCTTGTTGCTTTTATCTTAGGATTTATATTGTTTTATTTAGTTTCCTAGTATGATTTTGATTCCTTATTTAATATCCTATGACTATCACAAAGTGTTGTATCTTGTGATTCTTGATGAATATATATTTTATGTACACTGAGAACTTATATACAGAAGATAAATTCCTTGTGTGTCAATCACACTTTTCAAAACATGGATCAAGCATTTTTCTTCAGGCTTGACTGTCAACTAAGAGGAAGAGACTTGCCAGGAATATAGGAAGTTAGCAAAGAATGTGCATTTTTTAAAAAAAAACATCCATGACGTAGGATCTCTTATTTACAAAATCTGATAATGAATTTCTCATTCAAATGTCTTATCTCTCACCTCCAAGATATACCATATTTTTCCGAAAATAAGACAGGGTCTTAAAAAAATACAAAAAAAAAATACAAGCGCTTGGCCTTATTTTTTGGGAGGCCTTATTATTTTTGAGATGCAGGAGGCGGCGAGTGTGGTCACCTCATAGCTGTTGCGGTGCTGTAATATTTTCGGGGGAGGGCTAATTTTCAGGGAAGGGCTTATTTTAGCGCATGCACTCAAAAGTCGAATTGGGCTTATTATCCGGCAAGGTCTTATTTTCAGGGAAACAAGGTAAGAATGCAAATTCCTCTTTATGCCACAGCATGGGTATCAAACTGAAGGCCTGTTGGGGCGGGGGACGATCTGGCCCATGGGGTGCTTATATCTGACCCACAGGGCCAGCCTGGAAATAGCAATATTGCGGGGACCCCCTATGGTGCATTTTTGGCTGTCAGAGTCCTGCAGGAGACTGTGGTGACTGAAAATGGGCCGTGGAGGGGTACACAAGGCCCTTCCATGCCCCATTTTGGCCGGCAGGGTGCTGCAGGAGGTGTCTGTCCCATCTCCCCCAGTCCCCCTGCCACCAACCCTCTGAGGAGAACTACAATGCTGATCCAGCTCTCAAAAAATCCAGTTTGACACCTCTGTTCTAGAGAGACGTTTCCCAGGGATGGGCTCCAGTATGAGCCTGAAAGCTTAGAAGGCAGAACATCTCGTCCCGGTGACTGACCCAGATTGTATTTGGTTTTTCTTTCTTTCTTTCATTCCTTTCTTCATGTTGTTTATTGTTACATTTGTGTGTGTGTGTGTGTGTGGGTGGGTGTGATGAAAGACCTCTTTTAGGTTTTTGGCATTTGGGTGTTTCTCTTCCTGTCTTGTGTGCAACCTTTATTCCTTATTTGTCCATCGCACACAATGTGGAATAATAATTGATTAAAACAACATATATTAATACAATGGGTGTAAAAAAACATAAACATATAAAAAAGATACTGTACTTGTAAATTGTCAAGAGAAATTGGTAGGTAGGGAACAGGTAAACAGACTCTAGAAAGAGTGCAGAGAAGAGCAACAAAGTTGATTAGGGGACTGGAGACTAAAACATATGAAGAACGGTTGCAGGAACTGGGTATGTTTAGCTTAAGAGAAAGAAGGACTAGGGGAGACATGATAGCAGTCTTCCAATATCTCAGGGGTTGCCACAAAGAAGAGGGAGTCAAACTATTCTCCAAGGCACCTGAGGGTAGAACAAGAAGCAATGGGTGGAAACTAATCAAGGAGAGAAGCAACTTAGAACTGAGGAGAAACTTCCTGACAGTTAGAACAATTAATCAGTGGAACAGCTTGCCTCCAGAAGTTGTGAATGCCCCAACACTGGAAGTCTTTAAGAAGATGTTGGATAGCTATTTGTCTGAAACAGTATAGGGTTTCCTGCCTAGGCAGGGGGTTGGACTAGAAGACCTCCAAGGTCCCTCCTAACTCTACTATTGTATTGTATTGTATTGTATTGTATTGTATTGTATTGTATTTAATCTAATTATTCATTATTCTCTTCTTTTTCTTCCTCCTCCTCCTGCTTCTCTTCCTTCTCCTCCTCCTCACTTGATTTTTATGTCTTTCTCTGCCTCTGCCTACCTTTTCATCCCTTTTTCCAGGTACAGAGTATCTGCTCAACTGCTCACTGATGCGACTGCCAACCTAAGAATTCCAGAGTCTCACCTCACCTGGCAGCAGCCACTTTCTCACCTGAGGGCCTGGGACTGCCAACTTCCAGCCAGCTTCCCCACTGATCTTGGTTGCAGGAAGCCAGCAGGGAGTTGCCACACCTAATAACAGTGGGATTCTGTTAATGCAAACTTAGGAGGACAAACTCTTGTTTCCCACTTCTTTCCCCAATCTTCAAAATGAACTTTGATAGCTTTTTTTTTGAGGCAAACAAATCTTTGTCATTCTTTATTTCTGTAGCAAAAAAGATACAGTTTTATATTCATAAAAGGTATCCAGCATTAAAGAAAAGCTAAAATATTGTATTGAGAGAGGCTGTAAAATTATGTTGGTACACTTTTATCAGATTTCAGGAGCTTCGTCTTCTCTGAAGACTCTTCGAAAAACGACCTTGATGCTCTCCCTCTTCCGAGCTCTTTTCTTTCTCCCAACCAGGAAATAGATCACAGGGTTAACACTGCTGTTTAGGGAAGCACTCAGACTTAAGAAGAGATCCAGTTTACTAATATCAAACAAATTGTTCTTGTTAAGAAAATGAATAACGAACACATAGCAATATAAAGGAAGAGTAAGAATAAGGAAACAGAGAAGTGTAATTAAGATCATGACTAAAAGTCTTCTCCGTTTGACCTGTTGGGATTTAAGACATACTTTGATGAACAGGATCACAGAAGAGATTGATATCAGCGGAAGGCAAAACACAGCAGTGACAACAAAATGGAGATTTGTCAAGATATTATACTGAAACACATATTCCACAATGTTTGGAATTCCACCCAGGAGGACAGAGCAGATCCAAAGGAAGGCACAGACAGCAGAGGACATATATTTTGGCCGGGAACAGCGATGCCAGATTGGGAAAAGGACACAGACACACCGGTCAATGCTGATGGCTGTCAGAAGAAATAGACCATTGATATATGTAACATGGAAAAGAAAAGAAAAAATTTGCCAAGGAACTCCTGGCTTAAAAAAACGTATCAAAATTTCAATGCAATTTATAGTCATAAATATGAGAAACCCAAAGTCGGCAATAGCTAAATTCAGAATCAACACAGTGAACCGGTTTCTGTTAATTTGGAAGCCAAGTAGCCAGATAACAATTCCATTTAATAGGACTCCAAAACAACAGATGATGAGTACAACTGAGAAAGCGATACGTGCAGTATAATATGACATAACTTGATTTTTGTAGAAATATTTGGTAATATTATAGTCCTGATAGTCTTCTATAGCATACATGTCTTCCAAGCTGAAATTCATCAATGAACTTTATAGTGCTCCAATAATCTCTTCTATTAAAACGGAAGTTCCTATTTGAAGGGAAAAAAAAGAGCAGATTGGATTAAATAATTCATCAATGATTGTCATATTGTCATATCTAAACATCTTTGTGTACAGGCTGATCCAACCTTTGGACCAATGATGTTAATCATCATCATCATATATTTCAAGAAGATACTTAGTTGTTACCTAGGACACTGGCAGCAACACATATCAGCCATTAACACCAGTCAATGATATTTGTGATGCATTTTTGAATGTTCACTTGACTGAGTTTCATGTTTAATGAATAAAGTATATAATAGTAATACTAGTAATAATAACAGCAATTATAATTATAATTGTCAGTTGTCGATTAAAAAAAAAATCTGGATAGTGGATGTACAGTGCCTACTTCCAGTGCAGGTAGTCAAAATGCCAAACCCGGAGTGAACATCTGGCTGACTGTGTGATGATTAATAATAATCGTGCAATTCTAAAATAACCAGAGCACCACAACACCAGTGGCATTGGCAAATTCATCATCGGTCAAGTGCAAAAGTCAACTTTACTTGGAGCAGCATACATCTTGCAACAATAGTACAGAGATGTCAAACTCAAGGCCCGGAGGCCAGATCCGGCCCAAGGGGTGCTTAGGTCTGGCCTGCAAGAATGCCCTGCAAACAGCCAAGGACCGGCCTGCAGTGCCCCTGCCAGTGAAAACAGAGCTCAGGAGAGCCATGGGTGGCCCTCCTGAACTGCATTTCCACTGGTAGAGGATTGCAGGAGGCAATCACAGCCAAAAGCTCAACTCACGAGGACCACAGGTGGCCCACTTGAGCTCCATTTTCACTGGCAAAGGGTTGCAGGAAGCTGTCACAGCCGAAAACAGAGCTTGGGAGTTTGTTTTCACTGGCAGAGAGCTCAGGCCTCCCCAGGTGCCCCTGACACAAGTGATGTCGAGCTGGCCACACCTACCCTGCCCCCCCCCCCAAGGTCAAACACAACCTTCATGCAGACCTCAATGAAATGGAGTGACACCCCTGCTCTAGTACCAACAAAGATCAATATCTGTCTATTCTGGATCCTTGGAAAGGACTGAATAGGTAGACATAAATGCTTAACCCAGACTGAACACCTATAGTAACTGCAATATAGTAATAATATACCAGAAGGCTTACTGACCACTGGGGAAACCAAAGGCTTGGCAAGAAAAGCAGTAAATAAAATAAAAATAATATCAAGCAAAGCAGATCATAAAAAGATCTGGCAACGGCGAAGAGCAGGAAAGTTGAGGAAAGTGATAGCGGGACTAATTCTGACTGCATGAGATCAAAACTTAAAAACGAATGCATGATGAAACAAGGAGGGGGGAAAAGCCCATCAGGACAACTGACTCTTCATCTGCATTTTAAGGATGAAGGTTATTCTTTTGAAGACAGAAAAATCCACATTCAGGACAGAGAGGAACACTAGTTTGAAAGTGGGGTCAAAGAAGCCATCGATGTTCAGATTGAACAGCCCCCTCTCAAGAGAAGGGGAGGGATACAACACCACCTATCTCCTGTCTACAACACAGTCCCTTCAGCAGTTCTAAGAAGGCTCCATATCATTTTCACTCTGATTCAGGCAACCATGAGAGTATAGATCAGGGGTGTCCAAACTTGGGAACTTTAAGACTTATGGACTTCAACTCCCAGAATTCCCCAGCCAGCCATTCTGGGTGGGGAATTCTGGGAGTTGAAGTCCATAAGTCTTAAAGCTCCCAAGTTTGGACACCCTTGTTATAGATGAATAGACAAGTGGACTGAATGACTCTCAGAGAGCTAAGGACCAACCTCCAAAGTACTAACCAGCAGATGCCTGCAAAGAATGTAAATCCTTCTATTCTCCACCATTCAGTCAGAACTAAAGAAGCTTCTTGGATGAGAAGCAAAATATTTTCCAGGAAAAAAAACCAAGAAAGTCCAGTTCCTTTTTGAAAAAGCACCTTTGTTATTACATTGCAAGATTATTCCAGAAAAAGACAACTGAGATTCAGATAACTATCAGCATATAAATGTCACAAAATATTTTTACATGAAAAACCAGGAGCAGAAAATACTAGTTAACCAGATGAAAATTATTGCATTGGTCTAAGATCTATCAAACATCTTACCTTTCTCAAGCAACTGGTCCAGGATCTTATGATTTGATGAGAATAAGTTTATTGTTTCATGCAATAGATTGCTACACTCAATTTAGCCACTGACAATGTCCAAAGCAGAACAAATTGTAGAGAAAATATGATGGGTATTAAGTCTTGTTGGAGATACATCAAGGAGAACCTGCCAGAGGTGTTATTGAACAATTTATAGGATTAAAAGTTGGAATCTCAGACATTCGGAAGCAGATCGTTTGAAGAAAATATTCCTTCTGTTTGGGAACGAGGAAGCAGATCTTGCTAAAAGTCTCACCCAACTGTATTTATTCCGTGTTTGCCTAATCACTGTGAACATCAAATGATAAGAAGATTTGGTTCCTGTTTTTGCAGGATAATCAACAGCTGCAGAAGGAGGAGACTGCCCATAAACCTAGTCAATTCTGAGAAAAAGGAAAATTATTTATTTTTTCAACTGGTCTGGTCTCCTCAACTGAGAATTTTATCATGAATCTCTACTTTCAAAAACTTTGGTCTTCGTGCTAAAGGTTGGGGGGGGGAAAGGACTAAAACCATACAAAGTCAATTGAGAAACCCACAAGATTTTTAGTAGCTGTGTTTCTGCATTGAAGTTTTTAAAATGGAATGTCAAATAGAGAAACACATCATTACTAAAAAATATCTGTTAGTATATTTGCATATCCGTGTGTCAGATTAAGTCGTCCAATGTTATGATACATCTGAAAATCATGGATTAAGCTCTTCAAAGTTGTGAATGTCCTGGTATTGAGGATTGAAGTGATTGACAATGGCAAACCTATAGGGAAAATGTGATAAAGTCTTATTTAGATGAAGTCCAGACAGTTCATTGACAAAAAGGAAAGTCCATTCACCCATCATGAGTGACAATGTTGAAGGGATTTCCTGTAAAATTTGATACAGGTGGAAGTAGAGACTTAACAAAAATCTTCAAAGGTGTTGGAGTGCTTGAACTACATCACTTATGATTCAGTTCTACAGAGGAATGATTGAGTCTGCCATCTGCACCTCTATAATTGTTTGGTTTGGCTCTGCAACCCAACAAGACAGACACAGACTTCAACGGGTAAGTAGAGCTTCAGAAAAAACAATGGCTACAACTCGTCTTCCGTTGAGGACCTGTATACTGCAGGAGTCAAAAAGAGGGCTGTGAAAATATATACAGACCCCTCACATCCTGGACATAAATTGTTTCAACTTCTACCCTCAAAACTTTGTTATAGAGCATTGCACACTAGAACAACTAGAGACAAGGACATTTTTTCCCTGCATGCCATCACTTTGCTAGATAACTAAGTCCCACAATAATATCAAATTATTTACAAAGCCTGTATTACTATTACTCTTCTCATCCTTCCCATTACGTAGTTCCTTTTCTACTTATGACTATAACCTTATGATTTTATTGTTTTATTTAGTTTCCTAATATGATTTTGGTTCCTTATTTAGTATCCTATATCACAAAGTGTTGTGTCTTATGATTCTTGATGAATGTATTTTTTTATGTACACTGAGAGCTTCTGCACTGGAAATAAATTCCTTGTGTGTCCAATCACACTTGTCCAATAAAGAATTCTATTCTATTTTTATAAAAGCCAAAACATTCAGCAGCATCATAGCAAATGAGGGTCAATCTCTTACAGAAAACATGGATCAGGCATTTCTCTTCCGACATGAAAAAGTGTGTCTAAAAAATGCACACACGCCCTGTGCCTTGCCTATGTGACACCAAGATGTGATCATTGGCTTCTTTAAAAAATCATGATTAATCAGACAGTCATGTGACTGTCAATAAAGAGGAATCTAGGAAGTTAGCACGAAATGTGCAAATGTGCGTTGGTTGATGATCTCTGGTTCTGTTAGACCTCTCAGCGGCTTTCGATACCATCGACCATGGTATCTTATTGCGCCGGCTGGAGGGGCTGGGAGTAAGGGGCACCGTTTTACGGTGGTTCTGCTCCTACCTCTCCGACCGGATGCAATGTGTGTTGGCAGGGGAGCAGCGGTCGACCCTGAGGCCACTCACTTGTGGGGTGCCACAGGGGTCGGTCCTCTCACCTCTCCTGTTCAACACATATATGAAACCGCTGGTTGACATCATCCGTGGTTTTGGGGTGGGATACCATCTGTACGCTGATGATACTCAGCTGTACATTTCCACCCCGAACCACCCCAACGAGGCCGTTGACGTGATGTCCCGGTGTCTGGAAGCCGTACGGGTCTGGATGGGAGACAACAGACTTAAACTCAACCCCTCCAAGACGGAGTGGCTGTGGCTACTGGCCTCTCGGTTCAACCAGCTGACCCCATCGCTGACCATTGGGGGCAACCAACTGGAATGGGCGCGCAACTTGGGCGTCCTCCTAGATGCCCGGCTGTCTATGGATGACCATGTGGCAGCCGTGGCAAGGGGGAGCGTTCCACCAGGTTCACCTGGTGCGCCAATTGCGCCCCCTATTGGACCGGGATGCCCTTCGCACAGTCACTCATGCGCTGGTGACGTCTCATCTGGATTTCTGCAATGCTCTTTACATGGGGCTTCCCTTGAGATGCACCCGAGGACTGCAGTTGGTCCAGAACGCAGCCGCGCGGGCAGTGATGGGGAGTATGAGGTACTCCCATGTGACACCTCTCCTGCGCGAGCTGCACTGGCTCCCTGTAGTCTTTCGGGTGCGTTTCAAGGTTTTGATTACTATCTTTAAAGCGCTCCATGGCACAGGACCTAGCTATTTGCGGGATCGTATCCTGCCCCATACATCCCTGCGACCAATTCGCTCTTACAGGGAGGGACTTCTCCGGGTGCCGTCCACCAAGCAATGCCAGAGGGCGGCGCCGAGGGGCAGGGCCTTCTCTGTGATGGGCCCAGCCCTCTGGAATGACCTCCCCCCCAACATTAGGACAACAACCGATCTCCGCTCCTTCCGCACGAAACTCAAGACCCACCTGTTCCAACTAGCCGGCCTGGCCTGAATTATAGCTATTCTAATCCCTCTGGATAAAATTTTAAATTTGGTTTGACTTTGGGTGTTTTAATTGTTTTTTAATTGCTTTTTGCTGTTTTTAATTAATTGATTATTTATTTATTATGTGTTGTATAGTGCTTTTTGTATATCTCCTCCTTGTTATTTATTTGTTATGTAGTAAATTGTACGCCGCCCCGAGTACCTTGGTGGAGAGGGTGCGGCATATAAAATGGATTAATAAATAAATAATAAATAAATTTTAAAAAAAAACATCCACAACATAGGATCTCTTGTCTAAAATACCTTATAATGAATTGCTCATCCAAATGTCTTATCTCTCACCTCCAAGATATAGAGTGTTTCCCTGAAAATAGGACAAGGTCTTATTTTCTTTGGACCCCCGAAATAGTTGCTTGGCCTAATTTTTGAGAAGGTCTTATTATTTTTCAGATGCAGGAGGCAGCAAGCGTGGTCACCTCATGGCTGTTGCTGTGCTGCAATGTTTTCAGGGAGGGCTTATTTTCAGGAAAACAAGGCAAGTTAATGCAAATTCCTCTTTATGCCACAGCATGGGTGTCAAACTGAAGGCCTGCTTGGGGGGGGGGGACGATCTGGCCCATGGGGTGCTAATATCTGACCCACAGGGCCAGCCTGGAAATAGCAATATTGCGGGGACCCCTTATGGTCCATTTTTGGCTGTCAGAGTCCTGCAGGAGACCGTGGTGCCTGAAAATGGGCTGTGGAGGGACACACAAGGCCCTCCCATGCCCCATTTTGGCCGGCAGGGTGCTGCAGGAGGTGTCTGTCCCATCTCCCCCAGTCCCCCTGCCACCAACCCTCTGAGGAGAACTACAATGCTGATCCAGCTCTCAAAAAATCCAGTTTGACACCCCTGTTCTAGAGAGACGTTTCCAAGGGATGGGCTCCAGTATGAGCCTGAAAGCTTAGAAGGCAGAACCTCTCGTCCCGGTGCCTGACCCAGATTGTGTTTGGTTTTTCTTTCTTTCTTTTATTCCTTTCTTCATGTTGTTTATTGTTACATTTGTGTGTCTGTGTGTGTGTCTGTGTGTGTGTGTGATGAAAGACCTCTTTTAGTTTTTTGGCATTTGTGTGTTTCTCTTCCTGTCTTGTGTGCAACCTTTATTCCTTATTTGTCCATCGCACACAATGTGGAACAATAATTGAGGAAAACAACATATATTAATACAATGGGTGTAAAAAACCATAAACATATAAAAAAGATACTGTACTTGTAAATTGTCAAGAGAAATTGGTAGGTAGGGAACAGGTAAACAGACTCTAGAAAGAGTGCAGAGAAGAGCAACAAAGATGATTAGGGGACTGGAGACTAAAACATATGAAGAACGGTTGCAGGAACTGGGTATGTTTAGCTTAAGAGAAAGAAGGACTAGGGGAGACATGATAGTAGTGTTCCAATATCTCAGGGGTTGCCACAAAGAAGAGGGAGTCAAGCTATTCTCCAAAGAACCTGAGAGCAGGACAAGAAGCAATGGGTGGAAACTAATCAAGGAGAGAAGCAACTTAGAACTGAGGAGAAACTTCCTGACAGTTAGAACAATGAATCAGTGGAACAGCTTGCCTCCAGAAGTTGTGAATGCCCCAACACTGGAAGTCTTTAAGAAGATGTTGGACAGCTATTTGTCTAAAACGATATAGGGTTTCCTGCCTAGGCAGGGGGTTGGACTAGAAGACCTCCAAGGTCCCTTCCAACTCTACTATTGTATTGTATTGTATTGTATTGTATTGTATTGTATTGTATTGTATTGCATTGCATTGCATTGTATTGTATTGTATTGTATTGTAGTGTATTGTATTGTATTGTATTAAATCTAATTATTCCTTATTCTCTTCTTCTTCTACCTCCTCCTGCTTCTCCTTCTTCTCCTCTTCACTTGATTTTTATGTCTTTCTCTGCCTCTGCCTACCTTTTCATCCCTTTTTCCAAGTACAGAGTATCTGCTCAACTGCTCACTGATGCGACTGCCAACCTAAGAATTCCAGAGTCTCACCTCACCTGGCAGCAGCCACTTTCTCACCTGAGGGCCTGGGACTGCCAACTTCCAGCCAGCTTCCCCGCTGATCTTGGTTGCAGGAAGCCAGCAGGGAGTTACCACCCCTAATGACAGTGGGATTCTGTTAACGCAAACTTAGGAGGACAAACTCTTGTTTCCCACTTCTTTCCCCAATCTTCAAAATGAACTTTGATAGCTTTATTATTATTTTTTGAGGCAAACAAATCTTTGTTATTCTTTATTTTTGTAGCAAAAAAGATACAGTTTTATATTGATAAAAGGTATCCAGCATTTTTTTAAAAAAAAGCTAAAATCTTGTATTTAGAGAAGCTGTAAAATTATGTTGGTACACTTTTATCAGATTTCAGGAGCTTCGTCTTCTCTGAAGGCTCTTCGAAAAATGACCTTGATGCTCTCCCTCTTCCGAGCTCCTTTCTTTCTCCCAACCAGGAAATAGATCACAGGGTTAACACTGCTGTTTAGGGAAGCACTTGGACTTAAGAAGACATCCAGTTCATTAACATTAAACAAATTGTTCTTAAGAAAATGAATAACGAACACATAGCAATATAAAGGAAGAGTAAGAATAAGGAAACAGAGAAGAGTAATTAAGATCATGACTAAAAGTCTTCTCCGTTTGATCTGTTGGGATTTAAGACGTACTTTGATGAACAGGATGACAGAAGAGATTGATATCAGCGGAAGGCAAAACACAGCTGTGACAACTAAATGGAGATTTTTGAAGCTATCATACTCAAACACATATTCCACAATGTTTGGAATTCCACCCAGGAGGGCAGAGCAGATCCAGAGGAAGGCACAGACAGCAGAGGACAAATATTTTGGCCGGGAACAGCGATGCCAGATTGGGAAGAAGACACAGACACACCGGTCAACGCTGATGGCTGTCAGAAGAAATAGACCATTGATATAAGTAACATGTAAAAGAAAAGAAAAAATTTGCCAAGGAACTCCTGGCTTAAAAAAATGTATCAACATTTGAATGCAATATATAGTCATAAATACGAGAAACCCAAAGTCGGCAATAGCTAAATTCAGAATCAACACAGTGAAAGGGTTTCTCTTAATTTGGAAGCCAAGCAGCCAGATAACAATTCCATTTAATGAGACTCCAAAACAACAGATGATGAGTACAACTGAGAAAGCGATACGTGCAGTATAATATGACATAACTTGATTTTTGTAGAAATATTTGGTAATATTATAGTCCTGATACTCTTCTATAGCATACATGTCTTCCAAGCTGAAATTCATCAAGGAACTTTTATAGTGCTCCAATGATCTCTTCTATTAAAACGGAAGTTCCTATTTGAAAGGGGAAAAAAAGAGCAGATTGGATTAAATAATTCATCAATGATTGTCATATTGTCATATCTAAACATCTTTTTGTACAGGCTGATCTAACCTTTGGACCAATGATGTTAATCATCATCATCATATATTTCAAGAAGATACTTAGTTGTTACCTAGGACACTGGCAGCAACCCATATCAGCCATTAACACCAGTCAATGATATTTGTGATGCATTTTTGAATGTTCACCTGACTGAGTTTCATGTTTAATGAATAAAGTATATAATTGTAATAATTGTAATAATTGTAATAATTGTAATAATTGTAATAATTGTAATAATTGTAATAATTGTAATAATTGTAATAATTGTAATAACAATAACAATAACAACACATAATAATAATAATAATAATAATAATAATAATAATAATAATAATAACAACAACAACAACAACAACAGCAGCAGCAACAGCAGCAATTATAATTATAATTGTCAGTTGTTGATTTAAAAAAAACTGGATAGTGGAAGTACAGTGCCTACTTCCAGTGCAGGTAGACAAAAATGCCAAACCCGGACTGAACATTTGGCTGACTGTACGATGATTAATAATAATCGTGCAATTCTAAAACAACCAGAGCACCACAACACCAGTGGCATTGGCAAATTCATCATCTGTCAATTGCAAAAGGCAACTTTACTTGGAGCAGCCTACATCTTGCAACAATACCTCTAGTACAGAGATGTCAAACTCAAGGCCCGGAGGCCAGATCCGGCCCAAGGGGTGCTTAGGTCTGGCCTGCAAGAATGCCCTGCAAACAGCCAAGGACACGCCTGCAGTGCCCCTGCCAGTGAAAACACAGTTCAGGAGAGCCATGGGTGGCCCTCCTGAACTGCATTTCCACTGGTAGAGGATTGCAGGAGGCAATCACAGCCAACAACTGAACCCACGAGGACCACAGGTGGCCCTCTTGAGCTCCATTTTCACAGGCAAAGGGTTGCAGGAGGCTGTCACAGCCGAAAACAGAGCTTGGGAGTTTGTTTTCACTGGCAGAGAGCTCAGGCTTCCCCAGGTGCCCCTGACACAAGTGATGTCGAGCTGGCCACACCTACCTTGCCCCCCCCCAAGGTCAAACACAACCCTCATGCAGTCCTCAATGAAAGGGAGTGACACCCCTGCTCTACTACCAACAAAGATCCTAGATCCTTGGAAAGGACTGAATAGGTAGACATAAATGCTTAACCGAGACTGAACACCTATAGTAACTGCAATATAGTAATAATATACCAGGAGGCTTCCTGACCACTGGAGAAACCAAAGGCTTGGCAAGAAAAGCAGTAAATAAAATAAAAATAATATCAAGCAAAGCAGATCATATAAAGATCTGGCAAGATCTTCCTGGCGAAGAGCAGGAAAGTTGAGGAAAGTGATAGCGGAACTAATTCTGACTGCATGAGATCAAACCTTAAAAACGAATGCATGATGAAACAAGGAGGGGGGAAAAACCCATCAGGACAAGAGTCAGCAGTTCATCTGCGTTTGAAGGACGAAGGTTATTCTTTTGAAGACAGAAAAATCCACATTCAGGACAGAGAGGACCACTACTTTGAAAGAGCGGCCAAAGAAGCCATCTATGTTCAGATTGAACAGCCCCCTCTCAACAGAAGGGGAGGGATACAACACCACTTATCTCCCGTCAACAACACAGTCCTTTCAGCAGTACTAAGAAGGCTCCACATCATTTTCACTCTGATTCAGGCAACCATGAGAGCATTGATGAATCTCCAAGTGGACTGAATGACTCTCAGAGAGCTAATGACCAACCTCCAAAGTACTAACCAGCAGATGCCTGCAAAGAATGTAAATTCTTCTATTCTCCACCATTCAGTTAGAACTATTGAAGCTTCTTGGATGAGAAGCAAAATATTTTCCAGGAAAAAAAACCAAGAAAGTCCAGTTCCTTTTTGAAAAAGCACCTTTGTTATTACATTGCAAGATTATTCCAGAAAAAGACAACTGAGATTCAGATAACTATCAGCATATAAATGTCACAAAATATTTTTACATGAAAAACCAAGAGCAGAAAATACTAGTTAACCAGATGAAAATTATTGCATTGGTCTAAGATCTATCAAACATCTTACCTTTCTCAAGCAACTGGTCCAGGATCTTATGATTTGATGAGAAGAAGTTTACTGTTTCATGCAATAGACTGCTACACTCATTGACAATGTCCAAAGCAGAACAAGTTGTAGAGAAAATATGATGGGTATTAAGTCTTGTTGGACATACATCAAGGAGAACCTGCCAGAGATGTTATTGAACAATTTATAGGATTAAAAGTTGGAATCTCAGGCATTCGGAAGCAGATCGTTTGAGGAAAATATTCCTTCTGTTTGGGAACGAGGAAGCAGATCTTGCTAAAAGTCTCACACAACTGTATTTATTCTGTGTTTGCGTAATCACTGTGAACATCAAATGATAAGTAGATTTGGTTCCTGTTTTTGCAGGATAATCAACAGCCGCAGAAGGAGGAGACTGCCCATAAACCTAGTCAATTCTGAGGAAAAGGAAAATTATATATTTTTTCAACTGGTCTGGTTTCCTCATATGAGAATTTTATCATGAATCTCTACTTTAAAAAACTTTGGTCTTCGTGCTAAAGTTTGGGGGGGAGGGAAGGACTAAAACCATACAAAGTCAATTGAGAAACCCACAAGATTTTTAGTAGCTGTGTTTCTGCATTGAAGTTTTTAATATGAAATATCAAATAGAGAAACACATCATTACTAAAAATATCTGTTAGTATATTTGCATATCCGTGCGTCAGATTAAGTCGTCCAATGTTATGATACATCTCAAAATCATGGATTAAGCTCTTCAAAGTTGTGAATGTCCTGGTATTGAGGATTAAAGTGATTGACAATGGCAAACCTATAGGGAAAATGTGATAAAGTCTTATTTAGATGGAGTCCAGACAGTTCATTGACAAAAAGGAAAGTCCATTCACCCATCATGAGTGACAATGTTGAAGGGATTTCCTGTAAAATTTGATACAGGTGGAAGTAGAGACTTAACAAAAATCTTCAAAGGTGTTGGACCGCTTGAACTGCATCACTTATGATTCAGTTCTACAGAGGAATGATTGAGTCTGTCATCTGCACCTCTATAATTCTTTGGCTTGGCTCTGCAACCCAACAAGACAGACACAGACTTCAACGGGTAAGTAGAGCTTCAGAAAAAACAATGGCTACAACTCGTCTTCCGTTGAGGACCTGTACACTGCAGGAGTCAAAAAGAGGGCTGTGAAAATATATACAGACCCCTCACATCCTGGACATAAATTGTTTCAACTTCTACCCTCAAAACTATGTTATAGAGCATTGCACACGAAAACAACTAGACATAAGGACTTTTTTTCCCTGCATGCCATCACTCTGCTAGATAACTAATTCCCACAATAATATCAAATTATTTACAAAGACTGTATTACTATTACTCTTCTCATCCTTCCCATTACATAGCTCCTTTTCTACTTATGACTATAACCTTATGATTTTATTGTTTTATTTAGTTTCCGAATATGATTTTGGTTCTTTATTTAGTATCCTATATCACAAAGTGTTGTGTCTTATGATTCTTGATGAATGTATTTTTTATGTACACTGAGAGCTTCTGCACCGGAGATAAATTCCTTGTGTGTCCAATCACTATTTTTATAAAAGTCAAAACATTCAGCAGCTTCATAACAAATGAGGATCAATCTCTTACAGAAAACATGGATCAGACATTTCTCTTCCGACATGAAAAAGTGTGTCTAAAAAATGCACACACACCCTGTGCCTTGCCTATGTGACACCAAGATGTGTTCATTGCTTTCTTTAGAAAATCATGATTAATCAGACAGTCATATGACTGTCAATAAAGAGGAAGAGACTTTCCAGGAATCTAGGAAGTTAGCACGAAATGTGCATTTAAAAAAAAAAATCCACAACATAGGATCTCTTGTCTAAAAAACCTTATAATGAATTTCTCATCCAAATATCTTAGCTCTCACCTCCAAGATATATCATGTTTCCCTGAAAATAAGACAAAGTCTTATTTTCTTTGGACCCCCAAAATAGTTGTTTGGCCTTATTTTCAGGGAGGTCTTATTATTTTTGAGGTGCAGGAGGCAGCGAGCGTGGTCACCTCATGGATTCGCTGTGTTGCAATATTTTCAAGGAGGACTTATTTTCAGGGAGGGCTTATTTTCAGGGGGAGGGCTTATTTTAGTGCATGCGCTCAAAAATTGAATTGGGCTTATTATCCGGGTAGGTCTTATTTTGGGGAAAACAGGGTAGTTAATGCAAATTCCTCTATATGCCAGAGCAGTGTCAAACTGAAGGCCTGCTTGGGGGGGGGGGTGACTTTGATTATGGAAGCAAGCAAGGTGTTGGCTTAAGTTGGCCTAACCTAATGACTGTGTGATTGTATTCATGGTAAACTTTGGAGGGAAAATTCTTGCTTCCAATGTTTTCCCTCAATCTTCAAGAAGAACTCTGATAACATTTTTTGAGGCACAAGTTATACTTTATTTCTGTAAGAAGAAATCCCATTTTGTATTCATAAGCAATGTCCAGCGTTAAATAAAAACTGAAATTTTGCATTTGCAGAGCTTTTGAAACTGTTTGCAATTTTTCATCTGGTTTCAGCAGCTTCATCTTCCCTGAAGCCTCTTAGAAAAATGACCTTGATATTCACCCTGCTCCGAGCTCATTGCTTTCTCCCAGCCAGATAAATAGATCACTGGGTTAATGGCGCTGTTTAGGGAAGCAGTCGGACTTAAGTACAAATACAATTCATTAACATGAAACCAATTCCTCTTGTTCAGAAAATGAGTAATGAACACATAGATATCTAATGGAAGAGTAAGAATAAGGAAACAGAGAGGAGTAATTAAGATCATCACTAAAAGTCTTCCATGTTTCATCTGTTTGGGTTTAAGACCTATTTTGATGAATAGGATCACAGCAGATGTTGTGATCAGTGGAAGGCAAATCACAGCAGTCACAACCAAATGAAGTTTCCAAATTAAATATCCCATAATGTAATGAATTCCAATCAGGAGAGAAGACATGATCCAGAGGAGGGCACAGATAGCAGAGGACAAATATTTTGTCCAGGAACAGTGATGCCAGAGAGGGAAGAGGACAGCAACACATTATTCATTGATATAGGTAACATTGAAGAGAGAAAAGACAAATAACCAGAGAATTCCTGGCTCTATAAAATTGATAAAACTTTGAATGCAATTTATAGTCATTAATATGAGAAATCCAAAATCGGCAATAGCTAAATTAAGAATCAACACTGTGAAAGGATTTCTCTTAATTTGGAAGCCAAGTAGCCAGATAACAATTCCATTTAATGGGACTCCAATACAGTAGATGATGAATACAACTGAGAAAATGTTACTTTCAGAATAGTCAGATATGATTTGATAATCGTAGAAAATTTTAGTAGCATTGCAGTCCTAATAGTCCGCTGTAGCATTCACTTTTGCCAGGCTGAAATTCATCTGGAGACTTTTCTAATGCTCCAATAATATCTTCTTTTAGAATGGAAGTTTGAAGAAAAGAGAGCAGATTGGTTTAAATAATTCACCAGTAATTGTCACATCTTCATATCTAACATCTTGGTGTACCGAATGAGCCAACTTTTTGACCCATTGTAGTAGTACTACTAGTAGTAGTAATAGACACTTTGGGTGCAATTGTGAAACAACTTGAGCATCAATTGCAAAAGCCAGCTTTACTCAGAACAGTTTACATCCTGCAATGATATCTGTAACACCATGGAAGATCAACATCTGGCTATCCCAGGTCTTTGGGAAGGACTCGATGTTGTATAAAAGTGCCAAATCCAGTCCAAACATCTGGCTGACTGTGACAACCAGTTTTGAAAAATAAGGTTGAGTGAGCTAAAATGGAGAAATTTTGGAGAAACTCATTGTTATATCAGAAGTCTTAAAACTGGAGTTCTAGATAATTTAATTTGCACTTTGATGGCCAGCATTACAGGAAAAATAAGTCACGTTTTAGGCAACCCTCAACATATAAATATCACCAAAAATTATGAAAAATCAGATGCAGTAATTACCATTTTAGTGGAATATATTTTTGCAGTTGCTTATGCCTAAATTACATTACTTCTTCCAAACATCTTGTCTATTCTTACCTGTTGGTCTAAGATCTTCAAAGTTGGTGAGAAGAATATTAACACCTCATGTTATTGATGGATGGAAAGACCGATGATGGGCAAAGCAGAAGAAGCTGCAAAGAAAATGTGATGCATTTGAAGCCCTGTACAAGCTAACTGTACTTCAGCATATGAAGAGCAGTAGGCTCCATCCATACTATGCTTTGTCAACTATGTCTAAAATTTCACATATCAAAGAGAAACTGTCAGATGTGTTGTTTGATAACTCATAGTATTTAATATCAGAATAGCAAGCAGTGATAAGCAGATCTTTACATATCCGTTTTGGGTCAAAAAGCAGATCTTGCAAAAAGTTTCATGCAACTAGACATTGTGTGAACATTAAGTGATAGGAAGATATGATTCTTGTCTTTGCACAATAATAGCGAGAGTACGTAGACTGATCTACTGCTTCACAGAGCTTTACAGCCCTCTCTAAGTGGTTTTTTAGAGTCAGAATATTGTTTCAAGCAATCTGGGTCCTCATTTTGCCCACCTCAGAAGGATGGGAAGCTGGGTCAACCTTGAGGCTGGTGAGACTGCCAAATTGCAGTCAGTCAGCAGTCAGCAAAAGAAGTCTGTAGTACTACATTACAACCACTGCACCACCAGTCTCCACATCTGGTTGACTATATGACAAAACATAGTAATACTATACCAGGAGCACTTGCTGAGTACTGGAGAGACCAAAACTGGCGTACAAGAAAGACCAAGTGAGGAACAAAATAAAGGCACAGGAAGAAAAGACTTACATTGGTAGTACATTAAACAAAATAACAAGCAAAGCAGATAGTAAAAAGATCTGGCAATGGCGAAGAGCAGGGAAGTTGAAGAAAGAAATAGAGATCTAATTGTAGTTGCACAAAATCAACCCTGCAATTTTAGAACTGAAAAGACAACAAGAGATAACAAGTGTCACCTCTGCAAGAGTGACTGAAGAAAGAGTGTCTCATTCGTTGAAGATAGCACAGTATCAAATCTGACACCAGCAAGAACAAAGAAATACTCAAAGAAGTAGTGCAAGAAAATGGAAGACGTGGAGAGACATGGCCCATGGAATCGCCAAGAGTCAGACAGGACTGAATGGATAAGGTCATCTTAAACATTAGTCAGAGGGACTACCATATTTTTCAGAGTATAAGTATGGTTTATTTTGATGGGCAGCATTCCAGAGAAAAAGTCATCGAGTTTTCAACATATAAACATCACAAAAAGATTTTGATATGAAAAATCAGGTGCAGAAATTACTAGTTTAGTGGGCAAACTTTTTTTTTTGCATTTGCTTCTTCCTAAATTAGATTAGTTCTCCCAAACCTCTTACCTATTCTTACCTATTGGTCCAAGGTCTTCAAAGTTGGTGAGAAGAAGATTAATAGTTTATCTTATTGATGAAGGGAGGCAGAGACAGATGATGGCCAAAGCAGAAGATGCTGCAGAGGAAATGTGATGTGTTTTATGTCCTGTTCAGGCTGACTGTAGTTCAGGAGGTGAAATACAGAAGGTCTATCCATACTAGACTTCGCTGCTTATGTCCAAAATTTGACATATCAAAGAGAAACTGCCACATATGTTGTTTGATAACTCATAGTAGCAAGCAATGATAAGCAGATCTTTGCAAGATTTTGCATATCAGTTCCAAGACATAAAGCAGATCTTGCAAAATGTCTCATGCAACTAAACATTGCATGAACATCAAGTGATATGAAGATATCATACCTGTTTTTGTACAATAATCAACTATGAATGTAGAAGGAAATTCCTCATGAACCTAGGCAGACTGGGAAGCACAGGGAAATTATTATTATTATTTTATTTCTACAGGACTGGTCCCCTCATCTGAGAAGTTTTATGATGAACTTCTGCTCATAAATCTCTTATCTTTATGCTAAACATGATACAAATGTTCTTTCTTTATAGCCTTCTTACACTTTGGTCCATAAAGACCAAGGTGCTAATTTAAGGGTCTGGATTTATTGGGACACAAGGGGAAGACTGCCTCTTTGAGATGAAAATAATTCTTCATTTCTGACCAGCATATGAATCCTTACCTGGTCTGTTCAGTTCAGAGATGCCAGAAGGCAAGAACAGTTAAGACAAAAAGGATGACTCAAGAGTAAGTCATCCTTGGGGGTGATTGGCCCCTCCCATAAGATATAAAAGAGGAGCAAATGGACATGAGACTTTGCAGGAAGCGACTTTGTTCTTTCTGGTCGGTTTAAACTCTGAAGTTCCATTTGACTCTGTGCTCCGTTTGGCCTCGCAAAGCTAATTGCAATTAGGTCTTTGGCAGCGTTTCAAGGGAGATAAAGGTGGGTGCTTATCAGCCTTATCCTGAAAGACTGTGGCAGACTCCTGTTGGACTATTCACAAACTTTCTGACTCATTACGGGCTGTGAATGAACATAATTTATAGACGTTGAAATAAAAAGAGGGGTTTTGGGACTAAGCCTGTGATTTTTACTGTCTCAGGAAGCCTAGATCAGAACACTAACAATAAATCCATTGCTTTTTCTAGCCCTGTATTTATTGTCCTGTTCTCATCAATCTATTCCCCACACAGTACAGGGTGCTACAAATATTCTCCATTTCTCTACACAGGTGTTTGCTGATATACTTTAACTTTAACTTTTATTTAATTTCTATACCGCACCCCCTCCCAGAAGGGACTCGGGGCGGTGTACAGTCATATTAAAGCAATAAACATACATAATATAAATATAAAATAAATATAGGTCTGGCTGGAGGAGGTAACATATACTTTGCTGTACAATAATAGTTAAAGTTAGATTTAAAATTTAAAATTTAAAAATACATTAAAAAACTACCCCTAAAAACTATCCCGAGATAAAATATTTGCCAGGAGGTATAATGGGACTATAAATGGGCCAGGCCGGCTAATTGGAACAGGTGGGTCTTGAGTTTCTGTCGGAAGGAGCGGAGGTCGGTAGTAGTTCTGATATCGGGGGGGAGGTCATTCCAGAGGGTTGGGCCCATCACACAGAAGGCTCTACTCCTAGGTGCCGCCCGTTGGCATTGCTTGGTGGACGGCACACGGAGGAGTCCCTCCCTGTGAGAGCGAATTGGTCGCAGGGATGTATGTGGTAGGATGCGATCCCGCAGGTAGCTAGGTCCTGTGCCATGGAGTGCTTTGAAGATGGTGATCAACACCTTGAAACGCACCCGAAAAATCACAGGCAGCCAGTGCAGCTCGCGCAGGAGAGGTGTTATGATATAAATAACTAAACGTTAATTCAGTGATCAGTCAATCTCTGCAGTATTTTCCCAACGTCAGAGGAGATGGGGGAGCTTAGGGCTACAAAAGTGTATAAGAAAAACCCCTAATTTTGATTGTGACAATGGACAAATGGCTGCAAAAGTTGATGGAATTGGCAGAGATGCCTAAATTGACTGCTCTGACCAAAGAAAAGGACATAAGCACTTTTGTTTCTATTTGGAAACCACTTCTGGACTTTGTACTTGAGGTGGAAAACAATCAACTCTTGATTTTGGGTTTAACTGATTAGATAGATTTGTTGTTATAGAAATGTCTACTTTATACTAGTATGGAAAAGTAAAAAGTTAAGGTTTGATGTTCATGCCTTATTCTACTGCACCAGAGGGAGCTGGAAGTCTATATCTGTTTTTATTTGTTTCCCTTCTTTTCCTCTTTCCCCCAATACTTGCTTTTGTATTTTATATTATAAGCTAATATAACAACTGTACACTTAACCCAAAGATCCCTAAGCAAGCAGGAATCTAAGATTGGAATTGTAGTAAATGTAGTCCAGGCATCTTAACATTTCCAAGGTTAAGTAACAATGCTCAAAGGACATGTCTGTGTTGTTTTAGGAAATTTTGTAGAGCCAAAGTTAGGTTTTTTGCAATATAGAATAGAATAGAATAGAATAGAATAGAATAGAATAGAATAGAATAGAATTCTTTATTGGCCAAGTGTGATTGGACACACAAGGAATTTGTCTTTGGTGCATAAGCTCTCAGTGTACATAAGGAGAATAAAATACATTCATCAAGAATAAAAAGATAAAACACTTAGTGATAGACAAGGTTACTAATAAGCTCTCAAATCGTACTAGGAAGCAAATAAAAACAATATAAATTGAAAGATATAAGCAACATAGTTATAGTCATAAGTGGGAAGAGATAGGTAATAGGAAGGATGAGAAGAAGAATAGGGTAGAAGTTGAAACAATTTATGTCCAGGATGTCAGGGGTCTGTAGATATTTTCACAGCCCTCTTTTTGACTCATGCAATATACAGGTCCTTGATTGAAGGCAGTTTAGTAGTAATTGTTTTTTTCCCCTGCAGATCTAATTATCCCCTGATATCTGTGTCTGTCTTCTTTGGTTGCAGAGCCAAACCAGACAGATATAGAGGTGCAGATGACAGACTCAATCATTCTTCTCTAAAACTGAATCAGCAGCTCCTTGGGCAGTTTGAGCTTTCTGAGTTGGTGCAGGAAAAACATTATTTGTTCTGCTTTTTTGATGACCTTTTTGATGATAGGTATCCATTTTAGGTCTTGAGATATTGAGATTAAGGGTATGTTATCAATGAGCTACATGGGTGTATTGGCTTCAAAAGCAGAATCCTGCCTTTTAAAGCTTCATTTGGAAAGGCTTTGCAACGGCTCTGTTAATTCCGATGCAATTTGATGCAGAGTATTGAGTGTTGATATTAACTCATCTACCTTTTATCTCTTGGGTTTGTCTAGCCTAGTGAAAAGAAGGACCAAGGGAGATATGATAACAGTCTTCCAGTGTTTGAGGGGCTCAAACAAAGATGGGGGGGGGGGTCAACCTGTTCTCCAAAGCACCTGAAAGAAGAACAAGAAGCAATGGATGGAAACCAGTCAAGGAGAAAACAAATCTAGAACTAAGGAGAAATTTCATAATGGTGAGAACAATTGGGTGGAATGGCTTGCCTTCGGAGATTTAGGGTGTCCATCAGCAAGACTTTTAAGAAGATATTGGCCAGCCACTTTTCTGAAATGATATAGGGTCTCCTGTTTGAGCAGGGGTTTGGACTAGAAAACCTCCAAAGTTCTTCTCTTCTCTTCTCTTCTCTTCTCTTCTCTTCTCTTCTCTTCTCTTCTCTTCTCTTCTCTTCTCTTCTCTTCTCTTCTCTTCTCTCCTCTCCTCTCCTCTCCTCTCCTCTCCTCTCCTCTCCTCCATTCCATTCCATACTGTTCTGAATTTTTGATTGACGAAAGGTCATACAATACAATACAATACAATACAATACAATACAATACAATACTAGAGTTGGAAGGGACCTTGGAGGTCTTCTAGTCCAACCCCCTGCCTAGGCAGGAAACCCTATACCATTTCAGACAAATAGCTATCCAACATCTTCTTAAAGACTTCCAGTGTTGTGGCATTCACAACTTCTGGAGGCAACTTCTGTTCCACTGATTAATTGTTCTAACTGTCAGGAAATTTCTCCTCAGTTCTAAGTTGCTTCTCTCCTTGATCAGTTTCCACCCATTGCTTCTTGTTCTACCCTCAGGTGCCTTGGAGAATAGTTTGACTCCCTCTTCTTTGTGGCAACCTCTGAGGTATTGGAACACTGCTATCATGTCTCCCCTAGTCCTTCTTTCTCTTAAGCTAGACATACCTAGTTCCTGCAACCGCTCTTCATATGTTTTAGTCTCCAGTCCCCTAATCATCTTTGTTGCTCTTCTCTGCACTCTTTCTAGAGTCTCCACATCTTTTTTACATCGTGGCGACCAGAACTGAATGCATAATTTAAATTCAGGTGACTTGCATTGTTGTACACTGTCCAGAGGATGGCACTATAGACTTATTGAAATGGCCCCTGACCCTCCAGTCATGGTCATTTAGGCATTGCCAAGGAAATTCTATTTTTGCCAATTCTTTTTCCATTTTTCAATGAACTTATTTTCTATACAATGCATCTTATATTGTTCTATGTACATATATTTCTCTTATAACTATTATTCTGTACTATTTTATATTCAATCTATCTTACATTTCCCCCCCCTCCCCTCTTATCATTTATGCAGTTTTAGGATTGTTTTCTCATTTCTTAATCATTTTCCCCCCTTTAATGCTTTCATATTGTTTACATCTTTCCTCTAGCCATTTGTACCCTAAATTCCACACTAAGTAATACTCAGATTCTTCTTTGCCTTTTTTTTTTCTTTTGCGAGTCTGTCCATTTCAGCATGTTCTAATACTTTTTTAAAAATGAAATCACATTTTCTTCTGTTGGTGTATTTTTGCTTTTCCAGTTTTGGGCATCTGTGATTCTTGCTGCAGTCATTACATGTAGTATTAAGTATTGATTTTTTCCCCTCATAATTATCCCTAATAGAAATAGTTCAGTTCTATTGATTCTGCAGTTATCTCTTCCAGCCAGTTTTTTATTCTTATCTGATATTTTTTTGCTGCTGTACACGTCCTCCATGTATGATAAAATATTCCATGTGTCAACGCCTAAGGTGTTTAGTTTTCAGCTACACAGAAGTTTGTGCCAAGATGTTAGTCCTAATAAACGAATGTGTTGTTTTTTTTAATTTCGTCTCGGGGCTCATAAATTAATTAGGCCAACTCTTGGAACCTTCACACCATGGGCCTGGCTACATTTCCAACACTCTGGTGAACAGTTTGGAAACATTTTTGCTATTCTCGCTGGTGGTAAATGCCACTGATTAGTACTTTAAATTGGATCCAGAAGCCAAGCAGCAGCCAATGCAACAACTTCAGCATAGGCAGGTCTCCCTCTTAATGGGGTTGTCCCATTAGGAACCATGCTACTGCCTTTTCAAACAGCTACAAGGGGTTATAACCATTTGTTTAGAGGGTGTTTGAATGTACAATGACACTGAAAAAGTGACTGTTCTGGCATGCATATCAGTAGGCTGAATCATCAAAATCTGATGGATGGCAACAATGTTCTTGAGGGATGCGATGGCTCAGTGGCTAAAATGCTGAGCTTGTCGATCAGAAAAGTTTGGCAGTTCGAATCCCTAGTGCTGCATAACGGAGTGAGCTCCCGTTATTTGTCCCAGCTTCTGCCAATTTAGCAACTTGAAAGCACGTAAACATGCAAGTAGAAAAATAGGAACCACCTTTGGTGGGAAGGTAACAGCGTTCCATGTGCCTTTGGCATTTAATCATGCCGGTCACATGACCATGGAGACATCTTTGGACAGTGCTGGCTCTTCAGCTTTGAAAATGAGATGAGCACCGCCCCCTAGAGTCGGGAACAACTAGCACATATGTACGAGGGGAACCTTTACCTTAATAGGGTGGAACTTCACGGATCAAGATATTCTATAGAGCAGAGGCTGCCATGGAAAAAGTCTTACTTCCTAGATTGCATCACATGGCAATATTTAGGTGAAGGGAGTAGGAGTGTGCTACCCTAGACTGGGTAGACATCCTTGGGGAAAGGTGGGCCTGCAGTTAGCATTTTCAAGGTGATGACTAGCAAGAAAGAGACTGGAAGTCATTGCAGCTCATGCAACAAAGGTATTGCATGGGAAAATCTAGGTGCCCCCATTACTGTGCACCCAGCTGCATTCTGAAGCAGTTCTGGGTAGTCTTTGTGGGAAGAAAAATCGGGTTCGGTTCCATGGCTGGTAGAAAATGCTGGAAATAAAATGCAGGCCGTGTGGAAAGAAGGTCTCTGTTTATTTGGTTTCCAGAAACTTCAGCCAAAAAAAAATGTTTCTGGGGTGGCTGACAGGATGGCTGAGTGAGTGGATGGATCTTTATAGGTTTCTGGGTTTTTGTGTTTGAGATGCTCCAGGGGGTTGTGCAATATAGTGAGCCTTGTGTCTTTTGCTATTTCAGTGGCGGTGGGTAAATCCTATTATGTCCTAAAGATCATGTCCTGTCCTTAGAATTTGGGTGGAGGAATATAAATTCTTAATCCCACCAGCTCCAGACTTCGGTGGGAGATGTAGCTGGAGGCATTTTGTTTATGAATAGATTGGACCAATCTTTCTTAATAGGTACAAAATATCCATCCCTAAAGACTTGAGGCTTCTGCTTGAGGCTATGGCAGGAAGACGGGGGATGCTTTCTGCCTTGGTTAAGACTTTTCTCCATTTCTCCTTTGGGGAAATATAATATTCTGCCTCTTTTAATATTCCCCAAAATATTTCAGTCTTGCAAGGGGGGGGGAGGGTTTGTCACTGCGTTATTTTGGTTTGCCTACTTGAGCTTCTATTCTGAGTTATACTGTAGAAATGTTTTCTTATCTGACAATGATTTACTGCGCATGCTCTTATAATACGTCACACATTCTTGTACTTTTCTTCTGATCTTCCGTTTGCCTGCCGAAGGAGGTGGGCAACAATTGCTCTTGCCAAAATGTGAAGTTTAGATAGTAAGATTCATTTTATTTTCATATTAAAGTTTGTTTTCATTAGAGTCCCTTCTGGGAGAGGGGCGGTCTAGAAATCAAATAAAAGTTAAAGTTAGAACATGTTCTCGGGTTTTATTTTCTGCTGATTCAGAGGTATGCTTCTTGGAAGGGCTGATGATCCGTACCTCGTTAATTGAAGATGGGGGGAAACTTCCCCTCCTTCACAGGTTTTCCCACACTTTCAAGGGAAGTCCCATGTAAAGAGTATCGTAGTAATCCAAATGGGAGGAGACTAAGGCAAGAGTGACTGTGAGCAAGGACCTTCCTGATCCAGGAAGATCCTTGCTCACACTAGACAAATCTGTGCAAAGCCCCACAACCACGGCTTGCCACCTGCAGGAGCTGTGAGTCCAAAAGGGACCCCTAAATGGCACACCAGCTCAGTCCAGTGAAGAGCCACCCCTTCCAAGGTCAAAGGTGAAGAATCTTCTGGGTCTCAGGGGCTGAAATCCCACAGTCTGTCTTTTGCCAGGATTGAGTTGAATCCACTGCCTCTGCATGCATCTCCTTCCAGCCTCCATATATTCAGCCAGCAAATTTTCCAGAATTTAGTTTGCAAGTAGAATAAATAAATTCCTAACCAGTTTTACAGTATATCTCAGTGATGGTGAACCTTTTTCTCCTCGCGTGCCTAAATTGTGCTAGCGCATGTGATCGCGCATGCGCGCATGTTCACAATCATAATGCAATGTGCCTCACAGTCCTGGGCATGTGCACAACTCCCCACGCTCCCACACACATGTGTGCGATTCCTGCCCCCATGCCCTGTTTTTGGCCTCCCTGAATCCTCCTGGGACCAAAAACGAGGAGTGTGGGGGGTGCTGCATTCCCCCGCACTCCCCCTACCCCCCCATGCATGTGTGCACAACCTCCCCCTGTGCATGAATGTGTGTCTTCTGCATGCTTGGCACAGACTCAAAACTCAGCTGGCTGGTGGGAGGCCCACGCACATGTGCGGAGGTGCTGAGCTGGGCGATGACTCACGGGAGGGCTCCATGTGTGACCTGTGGCACATATGCCATATAGTTCGCCATCACGGGTATATATGTATTATAGGAAGTATCCATCCATATCTATCTGTTCTGACCCCCCCTTCTTCCCTCGCCCACACAGAACACACTCCGGAACAGTACTACTTCAACAGGATTTATTGCACAGACAGACAGACAGATCCTTGGCAGTAATCCACCACGACAAGGCTCTCAGACACCTCCAACACAGAGACACGATAGCAGCTGTCCAGCATGCTAAGCTTCCAAGACAGAACTTCTCAAATAATTCCTTCGTTGACTTCTGCAAAGGGCGTATGCTCAGTCAATCCTTTTATAGACTGAAGGGGAGTCTACTTATCAGCAGCTGAGAGCAATTACTGCCGGTAACTGCGCCCTTGCTCCTTGCGCCTGTGGGCATGGCGATAATGGGCATCTAAGAATTCCCTGCTTATGTCTGAGTCACTGTCCTGTGGCTCCTCCCCACTGCTCCATGCCTCAGGCGCCTCCTGGTGGCCGACCAGACTCTCCAATCCCTGCTCAGAGTCAGAACCCTGCCCAGGGTCCTCCAGAGCCAACTCATAGGAACCCTCGCTCTCGGAGTCTGGTGGCAGCTCCAACAGCTCCTGCTGGGCCACAACATCTATCTATCTTCAAAGCGCTCCATGGCTCGGGACCTAGTTATTTGCGGGATCGCATTCTACCCCATACATCCCTGCGACCAATCCGCTCTCACAGAGAGGGCCTCCTCCGGGTACCATCCGCTAAACAGTGCGGGCGGGCGGTGCCTAGGAGTAGGGCCTTCTCTGTGATGGGCCCAACCCTCTGGAACGACTTCCCCCCCGATATTAGAACCACCTCTGATCTCCGCTCCTTCCGCAAGAAACTCAAGACCCACCTGTTTCGAGTAGCAGGTCTGGCTTAATTACAACCATAATCGTAACTGCATTTAACATCTATTCAAACCTTCCTGGATGGCTTTTTAAATTTTTAAATTTTATATTGGGGTTTTAATGGGTTTTAAAATTGTTCTTAATATTTAATTGGTTTTGGGATTTTATAACAGACCGTGTGTGTGAGTTGTTTATGTTGCATGTCTTATGTCTTATGTCATTTTATTGTTTTGATTACGAATGGTCTGTACACCGCCCCGAGTCCCTACGGGGAGAGGGGGCGGTCTATAAATTAAATAAACTAAACTAAACTAAACTAAACTATCTATATTGTATCCATTATCCATCTACTGTATATCTCTCTCCCATCCATCCATCCATCCATCCATCCATCCATCCATCCATCCATCTATCTATCTATCTATCTATCTATCTATCTATCTATCTATCTTGTATCTATCATCCATCTACTGTATGTGTGTGTGTGTGTGTGTGTGTGTGTGTGTGTGTGTGTGTGTAGATATGGATCCATAGATATGGATAGATAGATAGATTTTATATATAAATCTATCTATCCATATCTATCCATATCTATCTATCTATCTATCTATCTATCTATCTATCTATCTATCTATCTATCTATCTATCATCTATCCTAAAACGCATTTAATTTAAAATATTCACCTGTTTAAAATTGCCGGTTAAATGATTATTCTTAATAACCATTAAAAATAATAATTAAAGTACACTTAGATATAAATCTGACTCTATAACTTTTCTTCTGGTACTGGACCAGAAAAGCTCATAATTTTTTATCCCTAATGCACATTTTCTCATTTTTTAAAGCCTTCCTTCCTTCCTTCCTTCCTTCCTTCCTTCCTATTACCCTTTTTAAAGCTTTCCACTGTTCAGGAGTGGGTTTCAGCCAGTTCACACCATGCCCCCTCTGCATGCCCGGCCTCTGGCCTGAGTGGTAGCAAGTGATGGGGGTGCGGGGCAGCTGGCGGCGGTGGTGGCTACTGCTCCTGGGCTAGCTGTGAGTCACGCTGCTTGGTGGGCTGCACCCCGACTACCCCGCCACTACCACCACTGTGCCGCCTCAGCAGCAGCACCTCTCACCCACAGAACCGAGGCGGGGAAGAAGATTGAGAGATGTGGAGCCACAGAGTCTTCCCTTTCCCCTGCCCCACAGCTCGCCTCCTTGGGTGGGGTTAAGGCGCGTGGAGGGTGAGTGGAGTTTGCGATCAACCAAGTGAATGGGGCTGTTTGTGACTAAATGAGACAGAGAACATAGAGGGATGCAAGGGAACATGGAGGTGATCTAGTCCAACCCCTTCCAAAGGCAGAAGTCCTTC
Organism: Natrix natrix natrix; assembly: GCA_029891615.1. Lineage (NCBI taxonomy): Eukaryota > Metazoa > Chordata > Lepidosauria > Squamata > Natricidae > Natrix > Natrix natrix. Next base: position 142,745 of record JAKRSK010006898.1, read on the forward strand.
CTTCTCTTTGAGAGCTGTCAGTGGCAGATATGAGGGAAATGGTGTGTGTGTGTGTGTATGAGAGAGAGAGAGAGAGAGAGAAAGAAAGTGAGAAAGGGAAAGAAAGAAAGTTGGAGAGAGGGAGATAAGAAAGAAGGAAGGAAGGAAGGAAGGAAGGAAGGAAGGAAGGAAGGAAGAGAAAGAAAGAAAATAAGTGGGGGAGAGAGACACAAGAAGGAAAGAAGGAAAGAAGGAAGGAAGGAAAGAAGGAAGGAAGGAAAGAAGGAAGGAAGGAAGAGAAAGAAAGAAAGAAAATAAGTGGGGGAGAGAGACACACAAGAAGGAAATAAGGAAAGAAGGAAGGAAGGAAAGAAGGAAGGAAGGAAGAGAAAGAAAGAAAGAAAATAAGTGGGGGAGAGAGACACACAAGAAGGAAAGAAGGAAGGAAGAAGAAAGAAAGAAAGAGAACTTATGATCACAATTGAGCCCAAAATTTTGGTTGCTAAGCAAGAGTGTTGTTTCACCACATTTTCTAACTTGGCCATACCACCCAGTCAAATGACCGCAAAGCCACTCCCACCCGGTCACATGCCCTCCGAGCCACTCCCACAAAACAGGCCACACCTACAGAATAGGTTGCAAAAAAATTTGAAACCCACCACTGCCACTGTCTAGATATGATTTGCAATTTAACCAGATCTTGAAAAATTCAACAGAATCAGAGATAGGACGCAGTTCCCCCATCAGAGGCTAAAATAGGCAGCTCAAGAAACACCCGGAAGATGGCAATGTCAAAAAAACTTCCGAAAAGTGGTCAAACTTGGAGTTCAGGTCAACATGTGAGAACATCTACATGCTCATCTTCTTAACAGGGCTTTTTTTTTTTTTACAGGAATGCTCAAAAAAAATAATCCCCGCTGCATGAAATTGGACTTTCCAAAAAAAAGGAAGAAAGAAAGTGAGAGAGAGAAAGAGAGAGAGAGAAAGAAAGAGAAAGAAAGAAAGAGAGAGAGAGAGAGAGAGAGAGAGAGAGAGAGAGAGAGAGAGAGAGAGAAATGTATTCAAGGTTGCAAGTTGAAACATTTACCTATATTCTCTCCCCTCTCCCTTTCTCCTTAAATTCCACTCCAGCCTCCAGCCTCCACCCCACCTCCGTTTACACACCCTCATTCCTCCCACTGACCCCTCCCAAAATCTTGCTTGACTCTCTGCTTTTTTTTTTCCCCTTTGCATCTTTCCAAAGTTAGCTTCACTCGGAGCAAGAGGGATATTGAGACAGGGTGCAAAATCTTTTGAGCCGAGAGGCTGCCTCGTCTCTCTCTCTTGCCGTTTCTCTTTCAATCTGTTTTTTTTTTTAAAGAAGAAATTGTAAGGAATGCCTTTGAGTTTTATGGATAGAAGAGAACATTTTTTTCCAGCTGTCTTTTGCTTTTGAAAGTTGTCCCACACTCTGATTGGATTTGGTTTGTTTTACGTGCTGGCTGTGAGTCTAATCTGAAGGGCTGGACTTAACCTGATTCCCCAAGAACTGCTGGAAGATTTCACCTGCACGTAACAGGTAAGAGGCATCCTAGAGAAGAGAGAGAAGGTGTTTGAGAAACCTTGAAGGGGATTGTCACTTGCTTCTTAATAACAGCTTTGGTGGGAAACGAGGGGCACGGTAGCTCAGTGCCTAAGACACTGACCTTGTCAATCAGAAAGGTCGGCAGTTCGGCGGTTCGAGTCCCAAGCGCCACGTAACAGAGTGAGCTCCCGTTACATGTCCCAGCTTCTGCCCACCTAGCAGTTTTAAAGCATGTAAAAATGTGAGTATAAAAATAGGAACTTTGGTGGGAAGGTAACAGCGTTCCATGCGCCTTTGGCATTTAGTCATGATGGCCACATGACCATGGAGACATCTTCGGACAGCGCTGACTCTTTGGCTTTGAAACGGAGATGAACACCGCCCCCCAGAGTCAGGAACAACTAGCACATATGTGCAAGGGGAACCTTTGCCTTTTACCTTTGGTGGGATACGCACAAGGTTTTCTTTCTAGCATGGATGTGATTTATTTGTTTAATGCGTAGAATAGAGTGTAACAGAGTTGGAAGGGCCTTTGGAAGCCTTCTAGTCCAACCCTCTACACCATTCCGGACAAATAGTTATCCAATCTCTTCTTTTAAAAAAAACACCCAGTGATGGAGCACCCACAGCTTCTGGATAAAAGATTAGTGGAAATTAGAATAGAATAGAATAGAATAGAATAGAATAGAATAGAATAGAATAGAATAGAATAGAATAGAATAGAATAGAATAGAATAGAATAGAATAGAATAACAGAGTTGGAAGGGACCTTGGAGGTCTTCTAGTCCAACCACCTGCCTAGGCTGGAAACCCTATACCGTTTCAGACAAATGGCTATCCAACATCTTCTTAAAGACTTCCAGTGTTGGAGCATTCACAACTTCTGGAGGCAAACTGTTCCACTGATTAATTATTCCAACTGTCAGGAAATTTCTCCTCAGTTCTAAATTGCTTCTCTCCTTGATTGATTCCACCCATTGCTTCTTGTTCTACCCTCAGGTGCCTTGGAAAATAGTTTGATTCCCTCTTCTTTGGGGCAGCCCCTGAAGTAGATGTGGAGGGATCTGCTGCTTCAGTCTGGTCATCTAATTGATCCAGTTCTAGGTGTCCCTTCAGTTTGTAGAATCAGGTTGATCTTCTTCTGTGCTTTTAATGCAACTGGGCCAATTCAAATTGGGTTGTCTACCATGCCCGGAAGGAAGATAATTCAGAGCAGGTGAATGTCGGCATCGAAGAAGCTCATTTTATTAGGTCAATTGAAGCGAGATAGCTAACTGCTCTGACGTTTTGACCCAGGGCACATTTTCTATTTGTTTCAGGAGCTGCTTTGATTGATGGTTTCAGTGACCAGAAGCACCTTTTTAATTAGATTTGCAGGCTACCTTCCTGTTCAGAAGTAGCATACTTAGTGTATGTAAAGATGCTCAGTCTTCCAAGTCAGGGTTGTCTCTGTTGTTGTTGTTTTTTCAGGAGAAAAACTGGACTGTCTTGTTTTCCTTTGAAGACATTTCAAATTCTCATCCAAGAAGCTTCCTCAGCTCTAACTGAAGAATCCAGTTAAAGTTGAAGAAGCTTCTTGGATGAGAAGTGAAGTGTCTTCAAAGAAAAACAAGAAAAAGTCTGTTTGCCTCCCGAAAAGGCACCTTTGGAGCATACTGAGTGGCTTACAATTAAATTAAGCTCAGAAGGACTAATTTTGTGATTCCGTCTACCAAATCTAGAAATATCTGACGTGCTCCATGACTATTCCTGATGAGCAAACGTTCTTTGGGTGCATTCAGCTGATAGATTTGGATGATTTTCTTAGAAAGAAAAAATGCATTTTTCCTACTATCCCTATTTGCATGCAGAATCGCCTCTGGTTTAAAACGCAGAAGGTTTTTATTTTATTTTCTTTAACCTGCCTATTTTCAATATTTTGATCATGTTTATTTTCCTTTGAAGCCTTTGTTGCTAACCGATACACGATCTACTTTGCTGTAAATAGCCGGTAGAATAAAAATACAACTCTGCTGTACATTATAGGCGGATTCCAGCTTTGGCCAATGCCATGTTGCAAACTAAGTTACACTGATTTTCTTTGCTCTGTAACTTCATAAAGTAGTGTCCATATTCACATTTTTTTTTAAAAAAAATACTGCTTTCTGTGATATTTAATACATGGTCCTGCTTGGTATATTCAGCTGCTCTCTAATTATAAGCTACATTCTTGGGTTTCAGCATTTAAGAATAGTATGCTACAGTGGGAAAACCCAGCCCATGGCAAGAAGCTATTTTCCAAAACACCTGACCTGAGGGTAGAACAAGAAGCAATGGATGGAAACTAATCAAGGAGAGAAGCAACTTAGAACTGAGGAGAAACTTCCTGACAGTTAGAACAATTAATCAGTGGAACAGAAGTTGCCTCCAGAAGTTGTGAATACCCCAACACTGGAAGTTTTTAAAGAAGAGAATGGACAACCAGTTGTCTGAAATGGTATATTGTTTCCTGCGTGAGCAGGAGGTTGGACTAGAAGACCTCCAAGGTCCCTTCCAACTCTGTTATTCTATTCTACTCTATTCATTTCTCAGTTAAGGCTGATATGAATGGCTTGTCATTTTGAATTACTGCCTTACAATGTCTTTCCACCAAGTCTTTTAGCTCTGTTATAATGTGAAGGTAATGAAGAAAAGCTACCTGATATCAACCTAAGAAAGTTGTGCTTCCTTTTTCTGCTTATTTGTCTATAACGTTACATAGAATACAGACAATTGAACAAACTTTGTGGCATTACATTCTTGATTAAATTATCTTTCCACTGATATATAATTTTATTGTACTACTCCAAAAGCAAGTGGTGTTATTAGCCATCAAATCTCAATAATACACTTTTTTCCAAAAGGTTTCCACAATTTTGGCCACTACTGTAGAATGAATGAATGAATGAATGAATGAATGAATGAATGAATGAATGAATGAATGAATTCTTGAAATGTCACATAAATCCCTTCTGATGCAAATGCAGGATCATAAGGCTTCCCCCAATGATCTGCTCTTGCTTGTACTTGCAAGTACAATATTCTATACAATGTAAATGTAAAGGGACTTTTTATTTTATTTTTATTTTTTTTATTAAAAGTTTTAATAAGTTTTACAAGTATTACCCCTTCCCCTTCCCACCCTCCAACCCTCCCTCCCCCCAACTTCCCAGAGCAAAATACAGAGTATAACCATTTAACAATCATAAGCTAACTGATTTTGCCATCCTACCTTCTCTTGTGAGAAGAAGGGACTTTTGATCATCTATGGTGGACATCTAAGGTGGACATGTGAAAAAGCAAAGAAATATTAAAGCAGGATTCATATCTTAATGCAGAAAATTCTTAAAGTGAATATGGAAAGAAAACCTAGAGAATTTTCTTTTGGGTTTAATGGAACAAGGCTTGGGGAAAAAATTCCAGAACTCTGATGTTATATATGTTAACGGCAGAAAAACTGCTCTACACACAGAAAAGGAAGGTCATCTCGATCCCCATTATGGATGAATGGCTACAAAAACTCATGGAGTTAGCAGAGATGGCTAAATTGACTGTTTTGATTAAACAAAACAAAAACTCACAAATATCTTTATTTCTACCTGGAAACCACTTCTGGACTTTGTGCTTGAGGTGGAAAAAAATGAAAGCGTAGATCTTAATGCCTTATTCAACTGCACCAAAGGAGTCAGAAGTCAATGCCTTTTTTATTTTCCTTTTGCTTTCACCATTATCCACTTCCTTTTTTCCTTCCCTAATTTCCCTACTATTTACTTGTGTATTCTCTTTGTATGTCATATTATAAATTAGTAAAAAAGGAAGATTGCAAATGCAATATTCTGCTGGCATTTCCAAGGGAAGCAAGTTGCAAGGAATGTCATTGCTCTAGAGAAGACATACAATGATTACATGAAGGAACTTTGCAAAGCCATTAACAGGTAGTCCTCAACTTACAACAGTTAATTTAGTGACTGCTTCAAGTTACATCGGCGTTGGAAAAAAAGTGACTTATGACCAATTTTCACATCACCATTGCAGCATCCCTGTTGTGGTCCTCCAGCAGTCAGCAGAACTGGCAGCAGATTCGGGGCAGTCAGGAAATTGGGGAGGAACATGGGCCTGTCCTGGAGTCTGGGGAAGGCTCTGATGAGAGCTCTGTGTTGGAGGCAGAGAGGGGGCCAGGGCCATATGCCAGTTATCAGTTGCCTCCAGAGTCAGGCATCAGTCAGGCAGACAAACAGCTGGAGCCTGTTCCCAGTGTGCGCATGTGCAGACAAAGGGAACAGCTAAAGAACAGGGGTCGACTTAGGAGTAAGGCTACATGTGGACAATGAATGCCCCCTCCCAGAGGAAACAAAAGAGGAGCAACAGGGGAGTGGAGTTTGCAGGAGGCAATTAGTTTGCTTAATTGGTTTGTGACTCTCTGAGACTCCTTGCCAAGTTCTGCAGATATTGGCTTGGCAGCTCTCCAAGCCAGAGAAGGTCTGTGACTGTAAATCCTCCCTTGAAAGACTTTGCTGGATGGGAATGAGCAGAATTCAGTCAATTCATAAAAGCTTTTTTTGTCGGGACAAGGAGTTTGCTTCAGGCTCTTGCGAAGCCTCGGTCAGAACAATCCCCATCATGGTTATGTGATCAAAATTTGGATGCTTGACAAGTGCTTCATATTGATGACAGCTGCCGTGTCTCTGGGTCCTGTAACCACCTGACAAGCAAACTCAATGGGGAAGCCGGATTCATTCAACAACCATGTTTCTGATTTAACCACTACAACGGTGGCAAGAAAGGTTGTAAAAATAGGACAAAACTCACTTAAAATTGTCTCACGTAACAAGTGAAAGTTTGGGCTCCGATGTGATTATAAGTAGAAGGCTACCTTTAGTGAAAACCTTTACTACCTTCAGAAGTTGGGGTGCTCCATCACTGGAGGCTTTTAAGAAGAGATTGGACAGCCATTTGTCTGAAATCGTATAGGGCAGTGAGGGTTAACCTTTTTGGTGGGAGTGCTGGAAGCATGCACGTGCACATCCCCCAGTCCCACAAATGCAATGCGAGCACCCCCAGGCATGCGGCCCCTTCCCCACACACATGGGTGCCATTTTAGCTTCCAGGTTGGTGCAGGAGGCTTTCCAGGCTCAAAACTGGGTGTGGTGGCACCTCGCGCAGTGCCCCCATGCCCTACTTTGGCTTTCAGGTTGGTGTAGGTGGCAGAAATGGAGGAGAAAGGTAGGGCGTGCTGGGGGGGATCTTGCGGAGATTTGAGAAGGCATGGGCAGCAGAAATGGGGGAGAAAGGTAGGGTTTGCTGGGGGGGATCCTGCAGAGATTTGAGAAGACATGGGCAGCAGAAATGGAGAAAAATAGAGCACGCTTGGGGGGGGGGACCTATGAAGTTCAGGAAAGGCACAGGTGGCAGAAATGTAGGAGAAATGTAGGGCATGCTAGGGAGAGGGAACCTGCAGAAATTGGGGAAGGCTCTGCACATACACGGCAGAAATCCGAAGACCAGCTGTCCAGTGAGAAGTGCATGCACACGCATGGTGGAGCTTGGCTGGCGTGCCATCAGAGAGGGTTCTGTGTATCACCTGTGGCACACATGACATAGGGTCGCCATCACGGGTATAGGGACTCCTGCTTGAGAGGGGGTTGGACTAGAAGACGTCCAAGGTCCCTTCCAGCTCTATCTGAATTTGAATTATGGCCCACTGAAGCCTGGGTGACATTTTTTTGCCGGTTGCAGCTGACCGAAATGAATGGTTCCCTTCAGGTGGGGTGATGGCTACCTCTCGCATGTTGTGTGTTGTCACCCTGGAGATCCTGCAGGACTTCACAACCATTGTGACCCACAGTGGCACAGGGGTTGAGTGCAGAACTGCAGGCCGCTTCTGCTGCTTGCCGGCTGCCTGCAATTTGGCAGTTCAAATCTCCCCAGGCTCAAGGTTGACTCAGCCTTCCCTCCTTCCGAGGTGGGTAAAACGAGGACCCAGATTGTTGGAGGCAAGAGGCTGACTCTGCAAACCGCTTAGAGAGGGCTGTAAAAGCACTGCGAAGCGGTATATAAGTCTAAGAGCTATTGCGATTGTCCACCGAAGGAGCTCTAGGAAATCATATAAAATTCCTTTCAGATTCCTATTGCAGATAGTCTGAGGGCATGCTTTTCTATGCTACGTGTCAGTACTGGAATTTGATGCCAAAAAAAAAAGAAAAAGAAAAAGAAAAAAGAGCTGAGACTTTCTCAAAAGCTATTTGTGCCTTTCCTACCAGCACAGCCTATAAAACTGCCCCATACATACAGTAATTCTTGTGGAATGTTTTGGAGACGTGCATTTTCCTCCCCCTAAAACATCCTTTTTTCTTTTATTTCTCAAATGTCAACTTCTCAGAAGTGCCACCTCAAGGCACAGGCTCCATCCCATTTAAGACTTCCTAAAGGGAAAGAAATCTCTTTCTCTTGAGAATGGAAGTGATCTCTAAATTGGCAGGGGAAAACCGATGGTGGTCATTTAAGGCCAAGTGTCCTGAATCTTTATGTCTCAAGCATGGGGACACACATCCTGAGAGTGTTTTTTATCAAGCATCCCAGAGTTGTGAAGAGAGGCTGAAACACTCTTGTCCAATATTCTGCTCAGTCCCGGCATCCAGGCAAAAGCAGTTGAGCTCCACTTGAAGTCATCCAATTGAGGAGCTTTCGTGTGATTTAAGACCATAATTCTATCCCAAAGGTGTGTTTTTTTCCCCAAGAGGCAACTGGACTTTCTTGTTTTTCTTTGAAGATGTTTCACTTCTCATCCAAGCAGCTTCTTCACCTCTGACTGGATTGGGGAGGGGGGCAGAGGTAGATTTCTGCCAGTTCACCCTGGATTGGGCGAACCAGTAATGTCAGCAGCGGGAGATAATGGCGGATCGAGAACTGGTAGTAAAATAAAACGAAACCTACCACTAATTGGGGACATGGAAGGATTTACACTCCTTGCAGACAGCTGGTCATTTGCATTCTTCTAGGTAGTGGGTCTCAACCTTCCTAATGCCGTGGCCCTTTAATGCAGTTCCTCATGTTGTGGTGACCCCCAACCATAAATTTATTTTATGTTTGCCATATTTTTTTTGAAAATATGTGTTTTCCGATGGTCTTCGGAGACCCCTGTGAAAGGGTCATTTGACCCCAAAGTGGTCCCGACCCACAGGTTGAGAACTGTTAAGTCTATCCCCATTAGGAGACTAGAGTTCAGCAACGGAACATAGTAACAAATAAGCCGTTGAATAGTCACTCACAGGCACCAAAAGTAAAACAAAGAATAGCTTTACTTGCGTAACAAAAATAGGATAAACAGTCTCCAAACAGACTATAAGCAGTCTTGAAGTATATACAACTCGTAGAAGTTACAGTTGCTCAACTCACAATTCACCATGTAGACAGGTAACCTAGTTACAGACTAGCCACCATCCAATACACGGTCTTCTTTCTAATACAAAGCTCATACAGGAACAGTCAGGAACAGTCAGGAACATCAGTAGCTATCCGGAGAGGAAACCGTAATAGTTCCTTCCTCCTTATATGGCTGCTTAAAGCTCATTAGCATTTTAAAGTAACGATACCATCTGCTACAACCCAATGCCCCATAACCTGCCAAGCCAGCTCCTCCCCTTAACCCTACCCCCTCACCATAATATTCACCACCATTCTACACTCCAATCCCCTACCCCCCCCTCTTTCACTCCACCCACCCCCTCCAACCATACACTCTATACCACACTTCTTACACTACTCCTACCCACCCTACACCCCTAATCTTCACATCCCCCATCTATATTCCCCAACAATCCTCACCCCCCCCCCCAACATTTTATCCCTCTCCCCTTACCTACATCATTAAAATCCTCAACAATTCTTACATACACCCCACCCCCCACTTCCCCAATATTCCTACTCACAACCTCTTATATCCCCTACAATCATACATCCTCCCCATTAACCCCCCCCCTTCTAAATAACCCACCTTTATACCCCCCCCCACAATCACTTCCTTTCACTCCATCCCCCAACCATACCATACTCATAAACACACCTTACCATTTATATCCACACCCCTACCACCCAACCCCTCCCCCACAACCAAACAAATCCTAAACTTCCCAATCCCAAACAAACCACACCCAACCCATTCCAACCACAACATACCACCAAAACAACCCCCCTAACCTTGTATCACCATAAAACCCCCCCCCCATCACCAACAACATATCAAACTTTCCCTAATCACCCCACCACTCTTAACTAACCAACCTATCCCCACCCCCCCTTATTAACCCAACATTCTCACCTAACAACAATAACACAACATCATTACCACCCCCTTTAAATCCCACCCCTCATAATAATATCATACCTCCCATCCTCAAATACCAACACTACCAATCACAAAACCAATTCACCAAAATAAACTTTCCCTTATAACATAAACAAACAATCACCTCTTTAATACTGAAACTATCCCCCTCCATCCCATCTTCATCTATCCACCCCACCTCAACATAAAACCAAAACCAAAACCCATACACACCAATCCCCCCATTATTCCACCACCTTAATAGGTGAGAGTATAACCCACCATACCCTCACCACCCCCTTTAAATTCAATCATCTCCCACCAAACAACCCTTCATTTATCCAATTGTGTGTTTATTTTTTGGTATTTGTTGTGACCACCAGTCTCACCCATTCCTCCTACAAACCAAAACCCCCCCAATCCAAACCCAAACAAACCCCACCAAACAATAATATTCCAACCCCCCACCCAATCCCCCAGCTCCCTATCCCCTCTTATACATAAACCTTCATTTAATCCCCCTAATCTTTCTAACCCCTTACTATTCAACCAATCCCTTCGACACAATAATATTTACTCCGCACTAAACCCCCTTACCCATCCACATACCATCTGCTTTTCTTCTATGCCCCCCATCTATTCTCTTTCACACTTCATCCCCCATGCCTTATATCGTATCGCCCGTACGGTAGTAAATTGAATTATCTTACCCCCTTCCCCTGCCCTTGCCCCACCAATCCCCCCTGCCCAGCCCCTCCAATCCCAAATTTCCCAGCCCCCACAAGCCACACCCCCCCAGGATCATGGTATTTAGTCAGTAAAAAAACCTTGTGAATTTCCCCACCAACATGCCCCAGATAATCACAGGTAAGCATTAAGTGAACAGCAAGTGACCAGTTTAATTTATTTATCTAGCACCAACAACCTCAAACTACCATCATTAAATAAAATTCATAAAACCCAACAAATTCTAACGGGCGCTCCCCTGCCCCTAGCGCGCTAAGCCCAAACCTGATGACTGAAAGTTGTATTGTGTTTAAACCTATGTATTTGTTAATATGTTTATAGTGTTTGAGATACTTTGTATAAAAAAAAGTCCAACTCTAATTTGTCATTGAGAGACATTCAATGATGAAGATAGGTAGAGTGTGTGAGTTAACTGGCCTTATTTCATTTGTATTTCCAAACTCAGAGCGTTTCATGAAGGGTAGCATTGTTAATTTATGGCAAATCATGGAGGGTAGCATTGTTATTTTATGGCAAATCATGGAATGTTCTCTTAGATTTGCGCAAAAAGGTTACAAAAAAAACCCTATGCCTTTCTTTATAAGCATTTTTTTTCTCCCAGCATGCCTTTCGTATAACTAAAGTTCCATTTTAAACCCCCTTCTTTCCTTCCCGTAAGTTCAGTTCACAGGATCCCAGCACTTTTCCTAGTTGGGATGGAAATAGATTTAGCAGCTGCAGTTTCTCAATGCAAATTATAATCATGGAGCTCCACAAAATTATGGGTGGTCCCCCCTTTAATGACCATTTGTTCAGCAACTGTTTGAACTTGTGACAGTGGTGAACAAGTGATAGTTGTGACCACTCCTCATACTTAAGGAACATTGGAGTCCCACAATTGTGTGATTATGATTTGCAACCTTCTCTGCAGGCTTCCGAGAAGCAAAATCAGTGAAGAAGCTGGCAGAGATGCGCAAGTGGTGTGGTCACATTAAATGACGTCCTCATTTAATGACCCATGCAGTTCTTACTTAGGGAAGCAACTTGAGTTGCTTTTGCTAAGTAGCGTGGCCATGGGATTTTTTTTTTCACGTACAACTGTATCACTTAACTATATATTTATGCATGTATATAGCATGTGTATATGTATGTTATGTATATGTTTGGGTAGATATACACTTTCTCTTGAGAGCAGGCAATAGAATTTCATTTTTAATGTGGGGCAGTGTGCTCGCCATGAAACAATTACAATAAAGTTCTCTACTTTCTCTTCCCCTCTCTCTTCCCATCTCCTCCCCTCCCCTCTCTTCCTTCCCCCTCTCCTCTCTCTCCTCTCTCTCCTCTTTTCTCTCTTCCCCTCCCCCTCCCTCTCTCTCTCCCTCTGCCTCCTATCTCCTGTCTTGTCTCGTCTCGTCTCGTCTCCTCTCTCTTCCCCTCTCCCTTTCGCCTTCCCTCTCACTTCCCCTCTCCCTCTCTTCCCCTCTCCCTCTCCTCTTTTCTCTCTTCCCCTCTCCCTCCCCTCTCCCTCCCTCCCTTCCCTGCTCTTCTCTTCACTCCTCTCTCTTCCCCTCTCCCTTTCCCCTTCCCTCTCACTTCCCCTCTCCCTCTCTTCCCCTCTCCCTCTCCTCTTTTCTCTCTTCCCCTCTCCCTCCCCTCTCCCTCCCTCCCTTCCCTGCTCTTCTCTTCACTCCTCTCTCTTCCCCTCTCCCTTTCCCCTTCCCTCTCACTTCCCCTCTCCCTCTCTTCCCCTCTCCCTCTCCTCTTTTCTCTCTTCCCCTCTCCCTCCCCTCTCCCTCCCCTCCCTTCCCTGCTCTTCTCTTCACTCCTCTCTCTTCCCCTCTCCCTTTCCTTCCCCTCTGCTCCCTTCTCCTCTTTTCCCCTCTCCTCTCTCTCCTCTTTTCTCTCTTCCCCTCTCCCCCTCTACCTCCTGTCTTGTCTTTTCTCATCTCCTCTCTCTTCCCCTCTCCCTTTCCTCTCCCTCTCTTCCCCTTTCCTCTCTCTCCTCTTTTCTCTCTTCCCCTCTCCCACACTTTCCCTCCCTCCCTTTGCTCTCCCACACTTTCCCTCCCTCCCCTTTGCTGTCTTGTCTTGTCTCCTCTCCTCTCTTTTCCCCCTCTATCTCTTCCCCTCCCCTCTCCCTCCCCTCCCTGCTCTTCCCTTCCCTGCTCTTCTCTCTCTTCCTCTACCCCTCTCCCTCCCCTCCCTCTCCTCTTATTGTCAGCCCATGCACTTAAAACAAATAGGAAACAGGACTAATTGTGAACTATCTTGAAAGACTGTGGGCCGGGACTTTGCTGGAGAGGAATTCACTGTAAATTAAATAAAAGAGGTTTATCAGGACGAGGACTTGGTATTGTGCTGCTGGAGAAGTCTAGGTCAGAACCCAAGTATAGCTTCCTTTCTATCTGTGATGTGAAGTCTCATTCAGCTTTGCCCTTAGCAATAGAACTTAGACTTATATACTGCTTTATCGTGCTTTTACTCCAATAGTCAGCCTATTGCCCCCAACAATTTGGCTCCACTTTTTACTGACCTCAGAAGGCTGGAAGGCTGAGTCAAACTTGAGCCAGTCAGGATCGAACTTCTGGCTGTGGGCAGAGTTAGCCTGCAACACTGCATTCTAACCACCACGGCTCTTAGGACATGACATTATGGTTTCAGCTTGTTTTCGAGAACAATACAGAACTGTAATTTATAATAACTGTAATACATCCCCCTTTGGAACCTTTTCTTGATTTTGCACATCTGGCTGAACCACAGTCAGTGGCTGATGACTCTGTTAGGCCAAGAATCCTATGTCTCATAGCACCTGAATCTGTCAATCAAATGTCCAGGCAAGGTCCTCTAATAACAGAGTTTAAGACTTCCTGCCTTTCCCCTCCCAACTTTGGGCAAACATAGCTGCTGAATTACAGACCACATAATAACAAGTAGCCGACCACTTAATGGCAGTTGCCAGAAAAAGAACATCATCTCCAAAATAGACATATTTGGGGTGAAAAGAAATCGCCAGTGGCCACTTTCCAGCTTGGAGGGACAGCTGGAAGATTCATCTGACTTAAAAATCATGTTCAACAGCTTTTGTCTTCCTTTCTGAACAGATCCATAATCTTTTCTTCCGTCATATCTCCATTTACCATTACTTAATATTACGAAAGGTACAAAGCAGGGATGTCCTCTATCCCCACTACTATTTGTATTGAAGTTGGTGGTATTAAACAGAAATCTAGGACAGGGCAAGGAGATAAAAGGTATGAAAATTTTAAAAAAGGAAGAATATAAATTACAGGCATTTGCAGATGATTTGGTGTTCATTTTAGAAGATCCGTGAGAAACAGGGGCAAAACTATTAGAACGAATATAAGAATAGGTGGCAGGGTTGAAAATTAATAAAGAGAAAACTAAGATACTAATGAAAAATACTACAGAGAAGCAGAAAAGGGAGCTAAGGAAGAAGTTACCTATTCAGATCACTTAAAAGAGTAAGATATTTAGGGATCCAACTAACACCAAGACGTGAAACGATTAAGGAAGATAATTACTTTAAATTGACAAGACAAATTGAGGCAGATTTGGAGAGATGGAAAAATCTGCAATTATCGTTAATAGGAAGAATAGCAACAATTAAGATGAACATATTACCAAGATTACTGTTTCTATTCCAAACAATCCCGATAAAATTGGAGGAAACATATTTTGAAAATCTTAATAAAACCATAATGAAATTTGTTTGGCAGGGGAAGAAAGCGAGAATCAATTTAAAAATGCTATAAGACGCAAGAATTAGAGGAGGATTTAGACTACCAAATTGGGAATTATATTATCAGGCAGCAGTGTTAACATGGATGAAAGAATGGATTGTACTGAGAAATACAAGATTATTGACACTGGAATTGGGTTGGCATGCCTTTTTATGGGAAAAACAAAAATTTATGGTATGGGAAAAACAAGATACATGGATATTTTCAACCATTTCTTCCCTTTTGGAGGGAAGGAGTTAAATTTTAAATGAGGCCCTCTTCTGCTAAAGTTGGGACTTAAAAACTCCCACGTAGAAAGGAGACTAGGAAATTATAAGAGATAAAGGTGAAGACTGGGAAATAAAGCAGAAGTCCAAAGCGGAAATGTTCTGACATCTGTTTTAGGAGAAATGTCAGGGTGGAGAGTAGAGTATATATTTAAAGTTACATCTTAAAGAGAGTGAGGTTTACACTAATTGCACACAGATACATTGCTGATTGTTTCCTCCATCCAAGCCGACTTCTTGTGCTGCATTCTGTTGAGTCAGTGACTGTAAAACTGATTTATTTTTTTTCTTGACACGTGTGACTTTCTCTTCCCTTGCTAGAGACAGATCTTCCACTGCAGTATAATGGAAATACAAGGGCTGCAAAATTTATCTTCTACGGCAGATGTTAAATGGACTTAAATGATCTACAAATGCTCTGGCCAATCAGCTGTCATGAAGTGAAATGGTATAGGTTGTCCTGCTTGAGCACGCGGCTGGACTAGAAGACCTCCATGGCCCCTTCCAGTCATTCTATTCTATTCCTTTTTCTATTCTATTCTACTTTATTCCATTCCATTCCACCTCACTCCACTCCATTCCACCCCACCCCATTCCATTCCCTATTGAATGGAACACAGTGGAGTGAAATGGAGTGGAATGGAATAGTATAGAATAGAATAGGGCTTATTCTATTTTATTCTGTTCTGTTCCATTCCATTCCATTCCACTTCCCTCCACTCCACCCCACTCCACCATTCCCTATTGAATGGAATAGAGTGGAGTGGAATGGAATGGAATGGAATGGAATAGTATAGAATAGAATAGGGCCTATTCTATTTTATTCTATTCTGTTCCATTCCATTCCTTTCCACTCCACTCCACTCCACCCCACTCCACCATTCCCTATTGAATGGAATAGAGTGGAGTGGAGTGGAGTGGAATGGAATAGTATAGAATAGAATAGGGCCTATTCTATTTTATTCTATTCTGTTCCATTCCGTTCCACCTCACTCCACTCCATTCCACCCCACCCATTCCATTCCCTATTGAATGGAACACAGTGGAGTGGAGTGGAATGGAATGGAATAGTATAGAATAGGGCCTATTCTATTTTATTCTATTCTGTTCCATTCCATTCCTTTCCTTTCCACTCCACTCTACCCCACTCCACCATTCCCTATTGAATGGAATAGAGTAGAGTGGAGTGGAGTGGAATGGAATGGAATGGAATGGAATAGAATAGAATAGAGCCTATTCTATTCTATTCTATTCTTGAAATCAACTATATTACAACTTAGATCCTGATCTTTGCGAATAGGCCTAAACTATACTCCTGGTGTATAAAAATTATTGAACAAGTAAAATTTTAAAAATATGTGAACATGGTTTTCTATAACTCTACCAAATTCAGTGCACACCAATACCAATAGCACTTAAACTTATATTCTGCTTCAGAGGGGAAAAAGAACCCTTGTTCCTCTGTCTAGTTAACTTGGCATAAAATGCCCTACAGAGCCATCCCAAGGGAAAGAAATGAAACAGTTCATTTCCAAGATAGGTAAGGTAAAGGTTCCCTTGCACATGCATGCTACTCATTTCTGGCTCTAGGGGGCAGTGCTCATCTCCGTTTATAATCCGAAGAGCCAGCGCTATCCGAAGACGTCTCCGTGGTCTTGTGGCTGGCATAACTCAACACCAAAGGAGCATGGAACGCTGTTACCTTCCCACCAAAGGTGTTTCCTATTTTTCTACTTGCATTTTTAATGTGCTTCGTTGGCAGAAGCTGGGACAAGTAACGTGAGCTCACTCCATTACACAGCGCTGGGGATTTGAAAAGTTGAACTACCAACCTTTTGATCGACAAGCTCAGTATCTTAGCTACTGAGCCACTGTGTCTCTTATTTCCAGGATAACAGGGGTCTTTTTCAGCTCTCCTTCTGACCTTCGCAATATACAGACATTCTATGGAAGGCAGGCTGGTTGTGATTATTATTTCTGCTGCCTTAACTACTGTATCTGTCCAACTTTCACAGCCATCCATTGCAACTGGGAAAACCATAGCCTTGACGATACACACTTTTGTTGGCAGGGTGATGTCTCTGCTTTTTAGTATGCTGTCTAGATTTGCTATAGCTTTCCTCCTCAGGAGCAAGCATCTTTTAATTTCTTGGTTGCAGCAGGCATATTACCCCCTTAATTAAATATTGATTAATATATTGCTAGATCTGTCAATCTTTTTCTTCCAAACTCTTTATTTTCCATCCGTGACAAAACACATGTACTGCACTGCCTTCTTATCAAAGCATGCCTGATTTACGTTCTTGCTCATCTTGCTCTACAAAAATAACCTTTTCCATTTCTAACACTTTTTTGCTGCAGATTCACTCCTCTGTCTGGCACTTTCTCTCTTGTCTACAAGTTCCAGACAGTGAGAAAAAGCCCACACTTTGATCAATGATAAGCAGGGGATTTCCTGAGCTACAGGAAAAGGTTTAAAGGCCTGTTTCCTTCACTTTGCTTCATCTTTCCAGACATTTTTATTCAGTTCTCACCTTTATCTATTTCGGCTGTCTGTTATTCATGCTTTTTTTTTTCTGGCCACCAACGTGTAGGAAAGAGATATCTCATCGCAGGCAAATTCCAGACTTTTGAAATTCTGCCCTACTACACATTTGTAAGTTGCCACAGTCAAGAAGAATTTAATTTATTGTATTGGAGATCGTTGTTGTTAGTTGCAAAGTCGTGTCCAACCCATCGCAACCCCATGGACAACGTTCCTCCAGGCCTTCCTGTCCTCTACCACCCCTTGGAGTCCATTTAAGCTCACGCCTACTGCTTCGGTGACTCCATCCATCCACTTCATTCTCTGTCGTCCCCTTCTTCTTTTGCCTGCAAATCGATCCCAGAATTAGGCTCTTCTCCAGTGAGTCCTTTCTTCTGATTAGGTACCCAAAGCACTTGAGTTTCCTCTTCAGGATCTGGCCTTCTAAAGAGCAGTCAGGGTTGATCTCCTCTAGGATTGACCGGTTTGATTGCCTTGCAGTCCAAGGGACTCGCAGGAGTCTTCTCCAGCAGCATAGTTCAAAGGCCTCCATTCTTTGGCGCTCAGCCTTTCTCATGGGAATTAGAGATTATGTTCAGACTAATCAGCAAAAATTCCCCAGAGAGATTATAAATGAATTTTCACTTTAGCAGAAACAATGATATTTTCACGCACCAAAGACAGTGGTATCTGCAGTAATCCTCAGTGGCCTGAACTTGACAGATGTGACCAGATGAAACAAGTTCCACCCTCCAGGCAGTTAAATAAAAAAAAAGCCAGTGAGTGTGTAATTTTGGTGTCAAGGGACATACAAGGGAAAGCCACATAATAATTAATTGGGAACATGCCTTTGAGGGCCTCCCTGTGTCCTTTGGAAAAGATGGGCCTTAAGGGGAAATTAGGTGGTTATTTTAAAGGTTTAAGCCTCTCCTAAGGTTTTAGGTCTCAACAAGTAGCAACGTTTAACCCTCTGTTTCTGAAATCAAAAGCTTAGCTGGGTTGGGTGAGGTTAAGGTTTGAGTGGCAGCTCACAAGGTAATACCAATAATGTACCGGAGCTTAGGTTAGGAATTGCAAAAGAAAAAGAAAAAAGGAAGGAAGGAAGGAAGGAAGGAAGAAGGAAGGAAGGAGGAAGGAAGGAAGGAAGGAAGGAAGGAAGGAAGGAAGGAAGGAAGGAAAGAGAGAGTGAGAAAGCAAGAAAGCAACAAGAAAGAAAGAAAGAAAGAAAGAAAGAAAGAAAGAAAGAAAGAAAGAAAGAAAGAAAGAAAGAAAGAAAGAAAGAAAGAAAGAAAGAAATGGCAAACTAGTTTTGTACAGTTGCCAAGAAAAGTATGGGGATATATTCATGAAGGAATCAACTCTGTCTCGATTATTTCAAGTTTACAAACATAAGAAGACTAAAACATGAGATTCCTAACTCTCAAGAGCATGGACAGAGGAGAACTCGGAAACCCCAGAATAATGATCTAATGGTTGTATGAGGTCCATAGCCGGGGGGTGGGTTCTGTCTGCTGCTACTTCTGGTTCACTCAGGGACAGGCTGCTGATGTTATGCACATATACACAGTACTTAAAAAATGCTTCTGCATGTGCAGAAGCCCAAATGGTGTCACCTATGGCACCACCAAGAGAACTGGTTTCGGGGGCATGGCAGGCCTGGGTCACTGCCAGTTCCAGCGACCCAGGCTGCCAAGTTATTATCTACTTGGCCAAACCGGTCCAAATCAGTGGGAACCCACCTCTGATCCATAGGCCATAAGATATCCTTCCTTGCCTTAAGAGAAAGACTCATATGCAGGGGTATCAAGGTTGATTCAGCCTTCCATCCTTCCGAGGTGGGTAAAACAAGGGCCCAAATTGTTGAGAGCAATCTGCCGACTCTGCAAACCACTTAAAGAGGGCTGTAAAGCAGTATAGAAGTCTAAGCGCTATTGACATTGCTATCCACAAAGTGGTCAAAAAAGTCAGAATTGATATTGTAAGGCTTTTTTTTTATTCCTCTTGAAGATTTCCTCTGTATATAATTATAACCGTCCATGGGGACATTCCTTTACACAGAGAACATTTAGGTCCTACAGTAAGTCCTAACATGAGAGGGGCCTATTCAGTGGTCCAGACTGTTTCATTGGCAACATAGCGTGATGCATATTTAGCTATAGTGCTCTGTGATCACTTGGCGAGAAACTCCGCCATTATCACAGAGATTGAAAGTGGCTGCTAATGTTACACATTGTAATAGGTACTATTTCATACTAGTTGATAACCTGGCATTGCCCTGGTATTTATTTATAGGGGGAAAATGTCCGGACGAAACATAATTTCTAATGTTGGATTTTCCTCCTTACCAGAAGGAGCCCCCTTGTGGAGTACTGTGAAGCTGTTACCATGGCAACTCCACTGTGCTGTGCAGTTGAAAGCCATTTTGCGGCAGTACAGTAGAAGTCATTTTAAGGCACAACAAGCTGTATCTTAACAGAACAAATACCCTGAGGGGTGTTAGGGGTGTCTTACCCCCACAGTGTTTGTTTTCAGAGACAAAGTCATTTCTGTACCAAATTCCATTGAAATTGCTCAAGGAGTTCTAGAGTTATGCTGGAACATACACACTCTGAGCCATTATATACATTATATATAAAGCACGATTTCTATTAGCTAGAAAGCAGAAAATTGCATGTCACAGCTGATCGTTGGAAAAACGTGTTTGCCCTAACTGGTTTCATTTATTTTACTACCAGTTCAGGTGAACTGGTTCGAACTGGTAGCATTTCACCACTGGCTGCTCCGGGACCAGAACATACCTTGTTCTATGTAAGAGAAACATAAACTGTTTTTTTTTTTTTACTAACCAATTTAAGCTTAGGGGCTCCACCCTTCTTCCCCTGCCCCATGTTCAATGCCTATAAAAAGACATGACACATTAGTTCTTTTATTAACACAATTCCTGTACTGTACTAAAAAAGAAAAGGTTAGATTTCATCCCACGGAGCCAGAATAAGTTCCCTCCAAAATATAAATAGCAGGAAGCAATTGGCTCTCCTCTTCTCTCTCTGCCTCTCTCTGTTGGTAAAAATTGTGTCCTCTGAGCAAAACTCTTAGTAAGCATTTTTGGAAACAGAGAATCCCTTTGGAGATTATTTTGGTACTCCTCAAAAACACTCAAGCATAATCACCGATTCAAATTCGACTTGACTTTATTTATGTTTTAAATTTCATTTTAAAGATTGTCCTGAAGTTTATTTGGACAGCAATGCAGGGTTTTCTAGCTCCTCTTCTTTTGTACAATATAGGTAGTTGTTTAGTGATGGGTTCCTGGCAGTTTAACAACTGCTTCGGGGATCGTGTTTTTGATCATCTTAGTTGCTATTCTATGCACTTTTTCCAAAGTCTCAACATCTTTTTTGTAATATGGTGACCAAAATCGGTTGCAGTATTCCAGGTGTGGTCTTACTATGGTTTTATCAAATGGTACTATCGTATTTTTGGGGAGTATCAGACACACCTTTTTCAACCAAAAAAGAGGGTGAAAATCTGGGTGCATCTTATACACTGAATACAACATTTTTAGCCTCCCGAAACCCCACCCCCTTTGCAAAAATGGCCATGCATAGCCGTTTTCTGCTCAATTTTGCCCCACAGCCACCAGGAGCACTCTATACGTCTCCTAAAGGCTATGCATGCCATTTTTTAAAATTAAAACAGGCCCGTTTTTGTGAAAAATGGACTGGTTTTTTGCTCATTTTTGCCCCCCCCCCCAGCCCCCACAAGCACTCTATAAGCCTCCTAAAGGCTTATAATGCCCTTTTTTTGACAAAAAAAACGTTTTTGGGAGGTCTGCAAAGTGCAAAACCTTTTTTCTTTAATTTGCCTCTTCAAAATCTTGGTGCGTCTTGTACTCTGAAAAATACGGTATTTATGGTAGTTTGGAGTGAGCAGAACATATAGCTAAATTTCTGTCCATTGCCAGAGATTGTCATAAATGGTCTATGAAATCCCCTTCTCATAGTTAGATGGGCTTCTCTTACTAATCTAACCAGTCAGATTCTCGGAGAAAGAAATACGATCCCTCAGACAATCCTGCAGCCAGGAGACTTCACTTTGTTAACACTTGTCTGCGGTGTCTATTTTGAAATTAAAAAGTTCCCACATCAATGCAGTGGATTTCACCTCACATTCCTTCTGTCTCCTCTGCTTAGAATCCACCCCTTTTCTTTCAAATACACATACATTGGAGGTTCAGCGGAGATTTTAATTGAAGCTGGGTTAAAAATCACTCCAGCAGATCTTAAAGGAGAATTATTCATGAATGAAAATGACCGTTTAGGAACGGTGCCAGATCAATACGGCCTCCTGAATTGAAACATGAGTCGCACATAGATGGTGAATTTAAAAAAAGGAAATTCCCTGCTTTGGAAAAATGAATAGAGGGTATAGATGACAGCACAGCTATTGTAATAAAATAGGAAGGAATGGCATCACTGTTATTTTTCAACTGTTTTTATATAGCTTGATATGCCCTTGACTATCAAAGTTAGGGATCTTGGTAGCATACACTGACATTTGGCATAGTACCATGATGGTGAACCTATGCCAGGCATGCCACAGTTGGCACACGGAGCCCTCTCTTCAGTCATTAAGCCATCATCCCAGCTCAGCTGCACCATGACATGCGTGCACGCCTACCACTGGCCAGCTGATTTTCGGGTCTCTGCCATGCATGTGCGGGGGAGGGGCACATGCAGGAGACATGCATGCTTGCACAGAGGCAGGGGACTCACACATATATGTTAGAGGTGGGGGGCATGAGGGCATCGTTCCCCCACACCCCATTTTTGTTCCCAGGAGGCTTCTGGGAGGCCTGCTAGGCCCAAAATGGGCTGTGTTGTGTGTGGTGCATCCCCCTCTGTTTTTGGTCCCAGGAGGCTTTAGAGAGGCCTGGTAGGCCCAAAACGGGCCACAGGGTTGTGTGGTGCGCCCCCACCCCACCCCATTTTGGGTCCCAGGAGGCTTCAGGGAGGCCTGCTAGGCCCAAAATGGACTGTGGGTGTGTGTGGTGCACCCCCCTCTGTTTTTGGTCCCAGGAGGCTTCAGGGAGGCCTGCTAGGCCCAAAACGGGCCACAGGGTTGTGTGGTGCACAGCCACCACAGCCCATTTTGGGTCCCAGGAGGCTTCAGGGAGGCCTACTAGGCCCAAAACAGGGTGGAGGGGGTCGCACATGCCCGGCCTTCCATGCATGTGCTTTGCTCTCATGCGCGCCTTCAGCGCATGCACCCGGCCTCAAAAGCATAGCTAGGTAGGACAGCATAGAACCAGGGCAGGTGGGAGGGCCCACCTGCGATCTCCACTACTGGTTCACCAAAACCGATATGAACTGGCTGAATTGACTACAGCGCAGGTTCTGCACAAGAACACTGGGGATTTGTGGGAAACACATGCCTAATCCACCATAGTTCTCTTATATAACAAATGTGGCAAAATCTTTGCACTGCTTATTCCTTTTCCTTTTAGTATTAGACTGACAATAGGCCACACAGTTTATGAATTGTAATTTTAGTATAGTCAGACCATGTATAATTGACAGACTGGATTTTATCATAGACTAGCCGATAGCCCGGCATTGCCTGGATATTTATTTATAGGGGAAAATGTCCAGACCAAATGTAATTTCTAATGTTTTCCCCTTACCAGAAGGCGCCCCCTTATGGAGTATTGTGAAGTCGTTACCATAGCAACTCCACTGGGCTGTACAGTAGAATCCATTTTATGGCAGTACAGTAGAAGCCACTGAAAGGCACAACAGGCAACATCTTAACAGAACACACACCCCAAGAGGTGTTAGGGGTGTCTTATCCCACAGTATTTGTTTCCAGAGAGTAAGTAATCTGTGTACCAGTTTGGTTGAAATTGCTCATGGTGTTCCAGAGTTACTCTCGAACACAGAGAGAGCAGAGAGAGACAGAGACAGAGACAAACTGGAAGATAATTAGTTGTTATCTATTATTTTATACTAGAATTTTTAATTGTATATTGACTGAGTGTTTTTATTTGTTTTGGTCGCTGGTTTATGACTGTAATAGGGTGAATTGAATTGTTTGGCTTTCGAAGGTGGAAACTGAGCATAAAAGTGACATTATTTAGATTGCAGAAAAGGATACACTGTCAGCTTTGAAAATGTGATGAAGATATACCATATATTCTTGTGATGTCATTACGTGATAAAAATCATTATACCGGTGATGTCATGCACTTTCCTTCTTCCCTGCTGGTGGTTGTCCGTGATGTAATTTTTAAAGAGGAAAAAAAGAAACACCAGTTTACAAGGGCAACAAGATATGATCCTGAAAAGATGGACGAACTGATTATATGCCAGAGAATTCCATCAGTATTTAGCCACAGACTCCATGTCTCTGTTTCCAGTGGGCAGAAATATATTTTCAAAGTCTCAGCTGGTCCTTATTCAGGAATGTCCAAACTTTGTCTGTGTCAGGAACCATTAATAGCTTCTTTTAAGAGCAAGGGATCAATATCGGTGAGAATTCTCTTCTAAACATAGTGTTTGGAACAAGGAATTGTACTCAACAACTGCAACAGATGTTAAGCTTAAATTCCATGTTTAAGTCTTATTAAAGGGTTTTTTTAATAGTAATCTTATGAAAGTTTATAATTACAATGGTATAAACTAAAATAAAGTGAAAAAGATGGAAGGCAAAAAGAAAGAGTAAGAGGTGCGGAAAAGAAGAAAAACACAGAGAAAAGAAAAAAAAGTAAGAATAACTTACTCCCACTTCCCACCTTCATTCATAGTTAATTTATAATAACATGCTATATCTCAAGACCTCTTCGATATATCCTCCAGAAAGTGCTTTAGAGATGCTATTGTCTTTCACTTCGTTCAAGAGTCCAAATGTCGAATTAAATTGTGCATATCAAAAATTGAATCTCAGCAAACTAGCTAAATCCTCTCATAAGATACTCAGTTTAGTACCTGGAACAGTAAAGTGTACAATGGGCCAGAATACACAGTGGTAGTTGATTGGTTGGCTGGCTTTTGCATGAGGCAATCTGCGCTATGATTGGTTACCCTAAGTATAAAGGGGAGTTTTCCTTTTTTTCCCACCTTTTTCTTCCGTGTGATCTGTATGCTCTCTGATTTACCTCATGATTTGCTATCTTGTCTGCTATAAATTTAAATGCTAAATATATTGAACAGAGTCTTATTTTCTTTTGACCCTCGAAATAAGCACTTGGCCTTATTTTCGGAGGTCTTTTTATTTTTGAGGTTCAGGAGGAGGCGATGGCAGATATGAGGGAAATGGTGTGTGTGTGTGTGTGTGTGAGAGAGAGAGAGAGAGAGAGAGACAGAAAGAAAGAAAGAAAGAATGAGAAAGAGAAAGAAAGAAAGTTGGAGAGAGAGATAAGTAAGAAGGAAGGAAGAAAGAAAGAGAAAGAAAGAAAATAAGTGGGGGAGAGAGACACAAGAAGGAAGGAAGGAAGGAAGGAAGGAAGGAAGGAAGGAAGGAAGGAAGGAAGGAAGGAAGGAAGGAAGGAAGGAAGATAACTTATGATCACAATTGAGCCCAAAATTTTGGTTGCTAAGCAAGAGCATTATTAAGTGAGTTTCACCACATTTTCCAACTTGGCCATGCCCCTCTGGTCACATGACCACTAAGCCACTCCCACCCAGTCACATGACTGCCGAGCCACTCCCACAAAACAGGCCACACCTACAGAATAGGTTCTAAATTTTTTTGAAACCCACCACTGACCTAGTGTAATGCATCCAGTTTTGATCCCCATACTATAAAAAGCAATCTGTTTGGGTGGCAGGATTTGGTGAAGAAGTTCTTCACTCCATCCTCTGTAATCAGAGATACTAATTGCAAGGAAGATGAGGAAGGTCTCATTAGTATCTTCATGTTGGCACTCTCTACAGTGGCGGGGAAAATTCTCATACCACTGATGATGTTACCTAACACAGCCCTAGGCTGAATTAACAAAGGGATGGAATCAAGATCATGTGAAGGGTTAATACCACTTTATAATGCCTTGGTAAGGCCACACTTGGAATACGGCATTCGGTTTTGGTCGCCACGATGTAGAAAAGATGTGGAGACTCTAGAAAGAGTGCAGAGAAGAGCAACAAAGATGATTAGGGGACTGGAGACTAAAACACATGAAGAACGGTTGAGGAACTGGGCATGGCTAGTCTAGTGAAGAGAAGGACCAGGGGAGACATGGTAGCAGTCTTTCAATATTTGAGGAGCTGCCCCAGAGAAGAGGAGGTCAAGCTATTTTCCAAAGCACCCGAAGGCCAGACAAGGAATAATTGGATGGAAACTGACCAAAGAGAGATTCAATCCAGAAATAGGGAGGAACTTTCTGACCGTGAGAACAATCAACCAATGGAAGAGAAGTTGCCTTTGGAAGTTGTGGGGGCTTCATCACTTGAAACTTTCAAGAAGAGATTAGACTGCCATTTGTCAGAAATGGTGTAGGGTCTCCTGCTTGAGTGGTGGTGGTGGGTTGGACTAGATGACCTATAAGGTCCCTTCCAATTCTGTTAATCTGATACTAGATGCAATATATCTCCCATAAGAGAGAGAAATGGGCATCAAGCTTGTTCAATCATTTTAAATGGATAGCATTGGTATTTTTCAAACCTTTTAACACCAGAATTTGCTGAACTGGATTACAGTATTGTATCACATTTTTTGTGCGTGTCTGTGCTTTTCTGCAAAAAGAAACCCCTTCAACTGTATCTTATGGTGTTGCTGGGACACCTACTGGACAATGTTTAAAATATACAGCCTGGCACAAAACTCAGTTTTTAAAACCGGCTGCTGCAAATGCTGGAAGGTTTCCAGATTCTGAAGAAGACTTTATAATTCGATCTTGAAAGGGGAAAATGTTGCAACTCCATCCAAGATATGCTCACGGGAAAGATATTGAAGAGAGATGCAAAAAAATTGCCACTTTATTATTAAACAAATGGTGACATCTTACGACATTAAAAATTAAAAAGTGAAAAATTCTCAAATACAGCTCATCTGTCTGGAACCCACACTGCATATCGGACATTAATACAACTGAGCGAGTCTAGAGATATTTCACGAGAAGAGTCCTTCGCTCCAAGCATGGTTGCAGAAAATACGATTTCAGCAACAGAGTGGTCAATGCCTGGAATGCGTTAACTGACTCAGGGGTTTCTTCCCCAAACCCCCACAACTTTAACCTTAGATCAGGGGTGCCCAAACTTGGGAACTTTAAGACTTGTGGACTTCAACTCCCAGAATTCCCCCAGCCAGCCATGCTGGCTGGGGAATTCTGGGAGTTGAAGTCCACAAGTCTTAAAGTTCCCAAGTTTGGACACCCCTGCCTTAGACTATCTACTGTTGACCTCACCCCATTCCTAAAAGGTCTGTAAGGGGTGTGCCTTCTATCCCTGCCCTAACAACCCCATTTATTCATATCCCTTTCATGTATTCATAATCTTGTATGTACTTATATCTATTATCTTATACACACTTGACAAAACAAACAAACAAACAAACAATGGTATCTTGTTGCACCGGCTAGAGGGGTTGGGAGTCAGGGGCACCGTTCTACGGTGGTTTGGCTCCTTCCTCTCTGACCGGACGCAACGTGTGTTGGCAGGGGAGCAGAGTTCGACCCGGAGGTCACTCACATGTGGAGTGCCACAGGGATCGGTGCTCTCGCCTCTCCTGTTCAACACATACATGAAACCGCTGGGCGAGATCATCCGTGGTTTTGGGGTGGGATATCATCTGTATGCTGATGATACTCAGCTATACGTTTCCACCCCGAACCACCCCAATGAGGCCGTCGAAATGATGTCCCGGTGTTTGGAGGCCGTACGGGTCTGGATGGATGGCAACCGACTAAAACTCAACCCTTCCAAGACGGAGTGGCTGTGGCTTCCGGCCCCCCGGTTCAACCAGGTGCTTCCATCTCTGGCCATTGGGGGCGTGCAACTAGCCCCCATGGAACAGGTGCGCAATTTGGGCGTCCTCCTAGATGCCCGGCTGTCCATGGATGACCATGTAACAGCCGTGGCAAGGGGGGCGTTCCATCAGGTCCGCCTGATGCGCCAATTGCGCCCCTTATTGGACCGGGATGCCCTACGTACAGTCACCCATGCGCTAGTGACGTCTCGCCTGGACTACTGCAATGCTCTCTACATGGGGCTTCCCTTGAGATGCACTCGGAGACTACAGTTGGTCCAGAACGCGGCCGCGCGGGTGATTATGGGGAGGACTAGATACTCCCCTGTAACACCTCTCCTGCGCGAGCTGCACTGGCTTCCTGTGGTCTACCGAGTGCGTTTCAAGGTTTTGATTATGATCTTTAAAGCGCTTCATGGCTCAGGACCTAGTTACATGCAGGATCGCATCCTGCCCCACACATCCCTACGACCAATTCGCTCACACAGAGAGGGACTTCTCCGGGTGCCGTCCTCCAAACAGTGTCGGGGGGCGACACCCAGGAGCAGAGCCTTCTCTGTGATGGGCCCAGCCCTGTGGAATGACCTCCCCCGTGACATCAGGATTATTTCCGATCTCCGCTCCTTCCGTGTACAGTTGAAGACCCACCTTTTTCAACTATCTGGCCTGGCTCAACCGTAATTTTTTCGTTTTTCCCGACTGTCTTTTAAATTTTAAATTTTTTATTGTATATTGGGTTTTATTATTGGGGTATGTAAATGGTTTTAATTGTCTAAATGTTGTAATTTATTACCTCCTCCGTACATGTATGTCTTTGTATATATGTATGTTTATGTGTTTGTACACATGTGTTATGTTTTATATGTTTCTAGTGTACGCCGCCCCGAGTCCTGCTTGGAAAGGGAGCGGCTAATAAATTCAATATTATTATTATTATTATTATTATTAAACAAAGTATAAATTGTAATCTCCCTCCCACCAAAAAGGAGTATACATAGATGTCTCCTAAAGTGTTAATCAAGATTGTAATTGATGGGTGTTGAAATGCAACACCTATGGCAGATATCACGTTTACATTTACATCTAAATTTGGTGATAGCCCTACTAGATTTTGATGCTTGGTACAAAAATGCATCAAATACTTTAGCTGCCTAATGAGAAGGAGGAAGGACTCACTGGAGAAGAGCCTAATGCTGGGAAAGATTGAGGGCAAAAGAAGAAGGGGATGACAGAGAATGAGTTGGCTGGATGGAGTCACCGAAGCGGTAGGCGTGAGTTTAAATGGTCTCCAGAGGACAGGAAGGCCTGGAGGAATGTAGTCCATGGGGTTGTAATGGGTCGGACACAACTTCACAACTAACAACGACAACAAAAATGCAGCAGCATGAAATAATAAATAATTATTATTCTGAATAATTATTATTCTGAAACCTGTTCAGAAAGGCAAAAATGACACATAAATTAAGAAGTGCTGTTTTTCAGTGAGCTTTGTTTAAAAAATAAGACTATCTGCACCATGTAATTAATTTAGCACAACCGCCTTATAAACTATTCCTTCTAGTATCTTGTCCTTTTCCATGCTTATGTTTGAGCTTTAAAAAGGGGCAGATAGTTTAAGAGCCACAATTTATGTGCGACCTCCCCAAGCTGATATAGAAACTTGAAAAAGGACCTGCTGCTTTAAAGAATAACAGACACATTCTTGGTTCATATTCATGCAACATCTGAAGTTCTTCTTGCAAGTTATTTCCAAAAATAATATAGATGTAGAAACCTAACATAGTAAGACATTTCCTGCCAGATGTGCCACCTGCACTGAGGCTAGGAGTAGCCCATTTCTCTTTTTACTGACACTTCTATTGCATAAATATTCTCAGTGGTTTGCAGCCACATTTATCCTCGATAGAAATTGCCATTTTCTAGCAGATAACAGAATAACAGAGTTGGAAGAGATCTTGGAGGTCTTCTAGTCCAACCCCTTACTCAGGCAGAAACCCTACACCATTTCAAATGGTTGTGTAACATCGTCTTAAAAATGTCTAGTTGGAGCATTCACAACTTCTGGAGGAAAGTTATTCTGTGGATTAATTGTTCCAATTGTAAGGAAACTTCTCCTTAATTCTAGGTTGCTTCTCTCCTTGATTAGTTTCCACCCGTTGCTTCTTGTCCTGCCTTCTGATGCTTTGGAGAATAGCTGGACTCCCTTTTCTTTGTGGCAGCCCGTGAGATATCAGAAGACTGCTATCATATCACCCCTAATTCTACTTTTCATTAGACTAAACCAATGTGGGCGAACCTTTTTGGCACCAAGTGCCGAAATGGGAGTATGCACGAAATGGGTGTGTGCAGGAATCCGGAAGAACAGCGGTCTGGTGCACATGCTCATGATCTTCTGATTTCCAGCAGGTGCATGTGCACCAGTCACCTGTTCTTTCAGTTTCTGGCATGCATGCACGTGCAAGGACCAGCTGGCTGGTGCACATGCATGCCAGAAACCGGAAACCGGGTAACCGGTGCACATGCACCCAGCAGAAACCAGAAGAGCAGCTGCCTGGCATGTGCATGCATACCGGGCAGCTGCTCTTCTAGCTTCTGGCACTCCCATGCATGTGAAGACCAGCTGCTTGGTGTGCTGGAACTCAGAAGAGCAACCGGCAATGGCTCGCAGTCACAGAGAGATAGCTCTGCATGCCACTTCTGGCATGTGTATCATAGGTTAGCCATTACGGGACTAGACATATCCAGTTCCTGCAACTGTTCATATGTTTTAGCCTCCAGTCCCCTAATCATCTTTGTTGCTCTTCTCTGCGCTCTTTCTAGAGTCTCCACATCGTTTCTACATAATGGAAACCAAAACTGGATGCAGTATTCCAAGTGTGGCCTTACCAAGGCATTATAAAGTGGTATCAACACTTCACGTGACCTTGATTCTATCCCTCTGTTAATTCAGCCTAGGACTGTGTTAGGTAACATCATCAGTGGTATGAGAAATTTCCCTGCCACTGTAGAGAGTGCCAACATGAAGGTACTAATGAGACCTTCCTCATCTTCCTTGTAATTAGTATCTCTGATAACAGGGGATGGAGTGAATAACTTCTCCACCAAATCCTGCCACCCAAACAGATTGCTAGAGAAAAAAGTGATCCCACACTGATTCCCGGGAATTCAGGGTTTTATTTGTTACAAACTCCCACTGTTGCATTTCCCATCTTACTTTTTATCTATGGCAATCCTTTATATGCACATGCATGTATTTATAAATAGGCAGATCTATACATTCATTTATGTCCTAAGGGGGGAAAAATACTACTTTGTGTTTTCTTTAAAGTCAATGATGTCCTAGTATGCTCAAAGAAAGAAGAGAATTGCTACTGCAGCCTACTTGAAATGTTTCTGCCAGTTCAGCTCAAAAAGAGCTACTGTAAATAGACCCAAGTCTCCATAGAAGAAGACAGAAAAGCCCTGAGGATAATTTCCAATCTTCTGTCCTCAACAGTCTTCTGTTCTTTCTCCATAATCTTCTCCCTGTGGTCCTTCAACAAAGACCTTTTAATCTGCTCTTTCAAAACCAGTAACTTTTCAGTTGCTATGTCTGTACATAAAGTCCAGCCACGTCCATTGGAAAGGATTGACAATATCCCCTTTCATCTTAATCTCACCTTTTGGGGGTGATTATCAAAAAACAAGGTATCCTATGAGAAAGTCACACAGCTGAAAATTGGTTCATGTATTTAGTTAGTTAGTTAGTTAGCTAGCTAGCTAGCTAGCTAGCTAGCTAGTTAGTTAGTTAGTTACTTTGTCAAACATGTAAAAGATAACAGGTATAAATATAAACATAAATATGAACACAGTAAATGGGTATGAATAAATTGAGACAGTAGGACAGGGACGGTAGGCACGCTGGTGCGCTTATGCACGCCCCCTTTACGGACCTCTTAGGAATGGGGTGAGGTCAACAGTAGACAGTCTTAGATTAAAATTATGGGTTTTTTGGGATGTAACAACAGTGTCAGGTCGAGCATTCCAGACATTGACCACTCTGTTCTTGAAGTTATATTTTCTGCAATCGAGTTTGGAGCGGTTCACCTTGAGTTTGTATCTATTGTTTGTGTATTATTGTGGTAGAAGCTGAAGTAGTCATTGACAGGTAGGACGTTGTAGCAGATAATTTTGTGTACTACGCTTGTCAGACTGTAGGAGGCATAGTTCTAAGTTCTCCAAGCCCAAAATTTCAAGCCTGGTGGTATAAGGTATTCTGTTGTGAGTAGAGGAGGGGAGGACTCTTCTCATGAAATACCTCTGTATTCTCTCAATTGTATTAATATCCAATATACAGTGCAGATTCATGCACAAATGCTTTTGTGGGAAGTTTACCTTACTTGTTCAGTGGCTCAGTGGTATCTGACTCTTCGCGACCCCATGGATCAGAGCATGCCAAACTCCCCTGTCCTCCACTCTCTCTCTCATTTTGCTCAAACTCACCTTCATTACTTCAATGACACTGTCTAACTATCTCATCCTCTGTCGTCCCCTTCTCTTTTAGCCTTCCATCTTTCCCAACCTCAGGGTCTTTGCCAATGACTCTGCTCTTTTTCATTTGGTGGCCAAAGAATTTCAGCTTTAGCTTCAGCATCTGAGCTTCAGTATCTGAGGTAATATTTAATATTAGAAACATGGGGTAGCTAAGACCCACTCAAGAAAAGTCATGAGAGTAAATTCAAGAGAGAGCAGGAATGCTTACATATCGGAAGTGATAGCTTTAAGGATGACCAATCCAGGGGTTTTGGAGGCATAATTTTGGGACTGATTGTTTTTATTGATAAATGGTTTTATTGGTGATTACAGGAAACTGAGATATAAGTTTGGTGAAATACGAGTAATATTTCTGCAGAGACCACTAGGAACACACCTTCAAAGTGTTTCCAGAAAGAGGCCCCTGGCTAGTCTTTCCAATAAGTCCACAGACCCTCATGACTTCTGCTCTGGTTGTTCTCTAAGCAGAATTACTGCTAGATTTCATGATTAAGTCACTGTGCTGTGTTTTTACATCTTTCTTATCAGATAGCTCCAGTAGAATGTGCTTTCCATGAAAATCAACTGCTCAACTTGAACCTGGTGAGATGTTGACTGTTTAAAGATAAAACAGCTAAATGTTGGAAATGTCATCAGACACCTGGCTCATATTATCCTATGTGGTGGACATGTATAGAAGCTAAAAAATATTAGGAAAAAAATATGCACGTGGTTGGAAAAGATGATACAACATATTGACTTGAAATCTAAAACATTTTGGTAAGATCCCCAAAACATTTGGGGATCTTACCAAAAACTTATAGTAAAGAAAATGTATATTTGATTATTCATGTAATAACCGCAACTAGAATTGTATTTGCACAAACCGGAAAAGTGAAGAGATTCCTACAGAGGAGAATATAATAAGGAAAATATCAGAATGTGCAGAAATGAATAGGTTAACACTCGCAATTAAAGAGAAAGAACAAACTGGTTATTATGTGATATGGGAAACATTTTATTGATGGTTAGAGGATAAATATAAAAATTAGATATAAAAGTAGGTGAGTAAAATATAAAAAGAATAATAGGCTTAATAGAGATAAGCAAACTAAGAAGAGGATGTAAAGCATCAGATATTTAATGTATTGTCATTGCTAAGAGATTAATAATGAATATGATTGTAAATTTTAATTGTTATTGCACAAACATTTGTACCCAGATGACACACTGTTTAATGGAAGATGGATTATTTGTATTAAAATTAAAATTAAAAGAAAAAAAACTCTGAGCAAAGAGAAACCAAAGGAAACAATGTACCTTTGGACAATCATATCTGACATTCTCCCTATCTTTTGGGTGCTACCCTTTTAAGTGGTGATTTCTTAGTTGAAGAATTTTGTTACATTATTCTCATGTCTCTTCCTCTCTTTTTAAATCTCCTTTTCTCAGGCATGGATTTGTAGAAGAATTCCACACAGTAAAGAGGAGAATTTAAAAAAAAAGTTGTGTTATCTCTGGGAAGTGAGAAGAAATGCCTGTTGTAGGAAGATACTTAATCACTTCCATCTTGGTGCTACTTCTCCTCTGGGGTGGAGAGAAGATTAAAGCTCACAGGGCAGGTAAGTGCCGGTATTGGCTGCAAGAAATTGTCATTCAAGTGGGCCTTTAGTTGGGATCTTATAAAAACGTTCTGAAAATTACAGTAGGCAATACAATTGATAACAAGGCACTGCCGGGGTATTTATCTATCCCAACCCTCCTTCCATTAACATCGCCACAATTTCTAATGTTGGATTTTCCCCTTACCAGAGGGAGCCCCCTTATGGATTACTGTGAAGCCGTTACCATGGCAACTCCGCAGTCCTGTACAGTAGAAGTCATTTTAAGGCACAACAGGCTGTATCTTAACAGAACGCACACCCCGAGGGGGTGTTAGGGGTGTCTTCCCCTCCCCCAGTATTTGTTTCCAGAGAGTAAGTCATCTGTATACCACATTTGGTTGAAATTGCTTGAGGCGTTCCAGAGTTATGCTGGACACACACATGGTCATTTATATATATAGGTTCAAATCCCAGTAAGGGTATGGCTAGCTGATGAGAGCTAAATAGCTTGAAATAGATCTATACCAGTCTCTACAACACACACACACACACACACACACACACACACACATATATATTAAATATACAGATAGTCCTCAATTTACAACAATTCCTTTAGTGACTGTTCAAAGTTACAACAGCACTGAAAAAAGTGACTCATGGGTGTTTTTCACACTTAACAACTGTTGCAGCATTCCCATGGTTACATGATCGAAATTCAAATGCTTGGCAACTGGTTCATATTTATGACGGTTGCAGTGTCCCAGGATCCCGTTTTGCTTCTGACAAACAATGTCACTGAGGAAGTCAGATTCACTTAACAACCATGTTGCCAATTTAACAAGGGCCTTGATTTGCTTAACAAACGTGACAGGAAAAGTCTCAAAATGGGGCAAAACTCACTGAACAAACGGTCTCGCTTAACAACAGAAATGTTGGGCTCAATTGTGGTTGTACATGGAGGACTACATGCATGACCTCAGCATTACTTATTGCTCTTCCGCAAAGAAGATACGCTCTGCTTAGACGCACCAATTGGAAATATTGAAAAAGCATTTGTTGTTGTTTTTATAAATTCATTTCATTTCATTTTTCTTCAATTCCACTTAGGAGAGCAAAGTCTCCCTCCCACTTAAAAATGGAGAATAACTTCCTACTTCATTGGGCCACTTTTGAAATCATTGTTGAATACAGAACACGCAGTACCAGAGTTGGAAGGGACCTTGGAGGTCTTCTAGTCCAGCCCCATACCGTGAGAAGCTCAGGGTGGCCTCTTCGTTAAATCATTCTAACACACCAAAGTTTGAAAGAAAGAAAGAAAAATCCAAATTGATTTGATGGATTACATTTGGCAGATCAGATTCTTTCAGTGATTCAGTTCAAAGGATTGTTTTGAAAAGACGATTGGGTCGAATTGTTCTCAGACCCATTTTGCAGCTTGCCAAATTCTTCTAGAATTTGCTCAAAGTGAGATCTTTCCCACATGAATATCCTAGGTGAGCTCCCCTGAACATGATAAGACTTGCTTGGAGAAATATGCATGCAAATACCATTATAGCTCTCACGTAAAAGCTATACAACCCTGCAATTGTTGAAGCACTTTTTGGGGGAATGAATAAAATTGTTCAATTTAATCTTTGAGCTAAATTATTGATTCATGTAAAGGTGAAGGATCTGTCCAATTTCAGTCATCTCTAGCAAGACTTCAGATGTGACAAGCATTCATCCTGCTGTTTATTTATTTAAATGGGCTGCCTCACTTCTGTAAGTAGAAAACAAAGATAAATAAAATAGAATAGTTCAAAGATGTACTATAAAAGAGATGGTCTACTTTTATGGTCTATAAAAATAGACTTTTATGGTCTATTTCTTGAAATACATGCTTTTGAGGACATCATTTATTGTTAGTTGCGAAGTTGTGTCTGACCCATCGTGACCCCATGGACAACGTTCCTCCAGGCCTTCCTGTCCTCTACCATCCGCTGGAGTCCATTTACGCTCACGCCTGCTGCTTAAGTGACTCCATCCAGCCACCTCATTCTCTGTCGTCCCCTTCTTATTTTGCCCTCCATCATTCCCAGCATGAGGATCTTCTCCAGTGATTCCTTCCTTCTCATTAGGTGGCCAAAGTCTTTGAGTTTCCTCTTCATTATCTGGCCTTCTAAAGAGTAGTTAGGGTTGATCTCCTCTAGGACTGACCAGTTTGATCAGAAGGGATTTGCAGGAGTCTTCTCCAGCACCCCAGTTCAAAGGCCTCCATTCTTTGGCGCTCAGCCTTTCTTATGGTCCAACCTTCACAGCCATCCATTGCAACTGGGAAAACCATAGCCTTGACTATATGCACTTTTGTTGGCAGGGTGATGCCTCTGCTTTTTAGTAAGCTGTCTAGATTTGCCTTAGCTATCCTCCCCAGGAGCAAGCCTCTTTTAATTTCTTGGCTGCAGTCCCCATCTGCGGTGATCTTGGAGCCCAGGAAAATAAAATCTGTCACTACATCCATTTATATTTAGCTACTACATATTGAGTATACACACAGAGCGAGAGAGATGCTTCTTCTGATAAAATAATGATTTTGAATATTTTGCACTCAGTGAGTCACACGCCTGCAAGGTTTCGTTTCTAATCTTATTTTGCGAAACCTTTTGACTGGTGTTAATAACAAATGCAACAACATTTCTGAAGACTAATGATTAATAAAATATAACAGCCCTGGTTAAGAGAGAGAGTATGTAGAGCTGTGGAAAGAGCGTGTGACTGGGTCGAAGGCAGATAATCTGATATGGCCAGGCGTTTTCAGCTGGTGGCATATTAAAGGGGAAAGGAAGGCGGGAGAACAGAGCTCAGTCTGTTGGGAGTTTCTTTCTTTCTTTCTTTTTTTTTAAAGTTGCCTCATAGACATGCTAACAGAGTAGACAAAAGGGGCTGAGCCAAAACAGCAGCCGCAAGGGAGAGAAAGAAGGTGGGGGAGAGAAAGTTTCCAAACCGCAGCAAAAAGCTGGACTCGGAGCTCGTTTTTGAGAAAGTGCCATTAAGACAGAACCTCTAAGAAAATTACTCAGCAGAGGGTCTGCCAGGTGAAACATGTTCAATGCTTTGGAGATACAGAGAGCTGCTGAGTCATTTCTTCAGGTAGACTTGGCTATGTTGGAGAGAAATGTCTATGCATGTTGCCCTTTTCCTGGCTGTCTTTCTCGCCCATGTCACAAGAGCTTCTCGTGTCTCCCTCGCAGGTTGTAAGAACGTCCACTACGATCTGATCTTCCTGCTGGACACATCCTCCAGTGTGGGCAAAGAAGACTTTGAGAAGGTCCGCCAATGGATAGCCCACCTGGTGGACACCTTTGAGATTGGACCAGACAAAACCCACGTCGGGGTCGTCCGCTACAGCGATCAGCCAACCACCGAGTTTGACCTTGGAAGTTATGGGACTCAGCAAGAGGTCAAAGAAGCCGCAAAGGGCATCAAGTACCACGGGGGCAACACAAACACTGGAGACGCCCTGCGGTACATCAATAGTTATAGCTTTTCCGCACCGGCCGGCGGGAGGCCGAACGATAACACCATCAAGAAAGTTGTGATTCTCCTGACGGATGGCAGGAGCCAGGATTATGTCCTGAGTCCCGCCATGGCGGCACATAAGGCCGGCATCCGGATTTTTGCGGTGGGTGTCGGGGATGCCCTGAAAGAAGAACTGGATGAAATTGCTTCGGAGCCAAAATCGGCTCACGTCTTCCATGTCTCTGATTACAATGCTATTGATAAGATACGGGAGAAGCTGAGAAGACGACTCTGTGAGAGTAAGTAAAATAAACCATGGACCAAGAAATGGTGGAAGGTTGGTTTAATGAGGAGTAAGCCTGTGAATTTTACCTCTCTCTCTCAGTGTGGGGAAAGGACTGTGTTCTCAAAACCTTCACCAGCAACATTAGACTATCCATTAGTAAATGTATTGCAAAATTCATGTCCTCATAATTTATGTAGCCATTTAAAATGTCAAGTTTCCTTCTTTCCTTCCTTCCTTCCCTCCCTCCCTCCTTCCTTCCTTCCATCCATCCTTCCTTCCTTCCCTCCCTCCCTCCCTCCTTCCTTCCTTCCTTCCATCCATTCTTCCTTCCATCCATCCTTCCTTCCCTCCCTCCCTCCTTCTTTCCTTCCTTCCTTCCTTCCATCCCTTCCTTCCTTCCATCCTTCCTTCCTTCCATCCTTCCTTCCCTCCCTCCCTCCTTCTTTCCTTCCTTCCTTCCTTCTTCCATCCCTTCCTTCCTTCCATCCTTCCTTCCTTCCATCCTTCCTTCCTTCCCTCCCTCCCTCCCTCCCTCCTCTCCATCCTCCTTCCTTCCTTCCATCCTTCCTTCCTTCCTTCCTTCCTTCCTTCCATCCTTCCTTCCTTCCTTCCTTCCTTCCTTCCTTTCATTTGTCAATCATGTATGAGATAACAGATATAAGTATAAACATGGATATGAACACAGGAAATGGGTATGAATAAATGGGGACAGTAAGACAGGGACAGTAGGCACACTGGTGCGCTTATGCACGCCCCCTTTATGGACCTCTTAGGAATGGGGTGAGGCCCACGGTTTAAGGTTTGTTAAAGTTATTGAGGATGTAACTAACAGTGTAACAACTGCAGAGTAACAAAGAGAAGTGTTGTCTACGGAGATTCTCAATCACCCAAGTCGTGGTTGTCCCAAAAGTGCTTTTTTCGAAAAGGCAAATGGATTTTCTTGTTGCTCTTTCTTTCTTTGAAAACATTTCATTTCTCATCCAAGAAGCTTCTTCAGTTCTGACTTCAGTGAGAACTGAAGAAGCTTCTTGGATGAGAAGTGAAATGTTTTCAAAGAGAAATTAAAAAAAAAAAAACCCAAGAAAGTCCAGTTGCCTTTTGGAAAAAGCACTTTTGGGACAAACTGAAGTGTTTGGCTTCAAAGTTTAGAGAGAAACGTGTCATTTGCCATTGTGGATAGTTTTGGAGATCCTTAATTGGGGAGAGCCCAAGTTAACTTTCTTTCCCATCCTTTGAGGTTTTATCAAGATAAAGTTTGAGAAAATCTTCTTTTCAAAGAACTGACCAAGAAGTTGGCGAGATTGAGAAAACGTTGGCTGAAGGATGATCTTCAGGAGTGTTCACTTTGAATGTTATCCATTGAGTATATTATGGAGAGCATTGCAATTTGTATTTCTTTTTCTTTAGAAAGGAATAAGCACTGATATGACTGAGTAACAATTGAACAATAACACCAGTAGGTTCCTATAGTGAGTTTGCTCAGATGTTTCCATTTGGGGGTAAAGTATGCATGAAGTTTGAAACTTGGAAAGGAGAAGTTAGAAGTTTTGGTGCAACATTTAGAAGAGCTAATAAGATCTCCCCAGCCTTTACATCATTCAGGGGTATCTATCATCTCAGTGGCTAAGACACTGAGCTTGTCGATCGGCAGTTCAGCAGTTCGAATCCTTAGCACTGCGTAACAGCGTGAGCTCCCTTTACTTGATGCAGCTTCTGCCAACCTAGCAATTTGAAAGCATGTAAAAATGCAAGTAGAAAAATAGGAACCACCTTTGGTGGGAAAGTAACAGCGTTCTGTGGGCCTTCGGCATGTTTAGTTATGCCGGCCACATGACCACGGAGACGTCTTTGGACAGCGCTGGCTCTTTGGCTTGGAAATGGAGATGAGCATCGCCCCCTAGAGTCAGAAACGACGAGGGGAACCTTTACCTTATCGTCTTATAGTTAAAAAATCAAGAAGGTGGCTGCAATGATATTGGATAGCCATTTGTCTGAAACGGTATAGGGTTTCCTGCTTAGGCAGGGGGTTGGACTAGAAGACCTCCAAGGTCCCTTCCACCTCTGCTATTGTATTGTATTGTATTGTATTGTATATGATTGAAGTTCCACTTAGTTTTTGTCTGTTTTGCTTCTTAAACTTTTGGGTAAAATCAATGTAGCACATAAAAAGTAGGCAGGGTTTTGTTCACACCATTTTGACTGTTTTGACCCAATCCTGAAGACCACCTTCTTGCAATGGATGATCAACCATGCAGCTGCATGAAAACTGTGGCAACTAGCTTGCTGTATGAGAATTATCCCCACTCTGTAGACGCCTGACGATGAATGTTGACCAGTAACGGAAAGATCTCTAGGTTGAATCCTGGATATTCTGCAGCTAACCAGTTGATGGACAGACAGGCAGTTTTATTGGACTTGGCCAACTGTTTTCCTCAATGCAGTAATGATTTGTGGCTTGATAGGCAGCCAGAGAGGGAAGGATTTAAAAAGGAAATATATGTCAGCATATCAGTGGTGGGTTGGAGGTAATTCAGCATTTAGTCATGCTGGCCACATGACCACGGAGACGTCTTCGGACAGTGCTGGCTCTTTGGCTTTCAATCAGAGATGAGCACTGCCCCCTTGAGTCGGGAACAACTAACACATACGTACAAGGGGAATCTTTACCTTTTTACCTTTAAATTGGATTGCCCGGCTAATTGATGTCCCTTATGACTTTCCGTAGTGCAGCACACGGCTTCTTTTCAAGCTGCTTGGTTATTTGTGTTAGTTAAAATTGCTGGGTTCACGCAGGGTCCTGAACTTTCCTTAGTCCTCACCAAGTTATAGCCAAATCCGAGGCTTCCTACTTTCAAGCTACATGAAAATCTCCAGGTGGCTGACATTCTCATTTGATCGATGTCACACTTTGCTGGGATAATACATCGCTCTAGGTTGGAGTTTACAACTTGAAGGAGGAAAATAATAACCTTATAGGGAATCGGGCATTACAGATGAAAGGAAAATTATTATCTGTCTTCTCACACACGGCGATTCTGTCAAATATAAGGATCACTCTACTTGCAATGCAGCTTGGATGCAATGCAACACGGCTTAGCTGTTTTGTCATTTTTCTCCCAAAAAGAATTGCAGCTTTATTTTTTTTAATCCTTAATGACGTTATGGTCCTTGCTTTGGCACTTCATTTCAAGAAATGATATTCCCCTTAAAACTGACTTTGCCTCCAGTGACATGTATATATATCAAAATCTGAATAGGTCTCATAGTGTAGTATTCATCTTATTATTATGAGTGGAAAAAACCCAGTCTATTACTTTCTGAATATGAGATGGGCTTCAAAATTTTTTAGCATGGGGTTCGGTTGCTGGGTAGGCGTGGCCATGGTGGGCGTGGTCAAGTTGGCCTCCTGCACCACAGGGTGGTGGTGGCGTTTTTGCTCTCCTCGGGCTCCAGAGGCTTTCCTCAAGCTTTTGGAAGGGCAAAAACCGCCTCCCCAAGCCCCAGAAGCCCACTGGAGGTTGGAAACATGCCCATTTCTGGCCTTCCTGAACTTCTGGGAGGCCCATTTTTTCCCCTCCCCAAGTCTCCATGTGCGCCCTGCACTTACCATATTTTTCGGACTATAAGAGGCACCGGAGTATAAGACGCAGCATGATTTTGAAGAGGTAAATTCTTTAAAATTCTTTGCACTCTGCAGGCTCCCAAGCCCTCTGCATGCCTTGTTTTTTGCAAAAAAAATGGGGGGGACATGCAGAGGCTTTGGGAGGCTCGTAGAGTGCTCCTCGGGGCTGGGGGGGCAAAATTGGCCCATTCTGTGCTCTTTTTTGCCCTCCCCAGCCCTCAGGAGCACTTTGCAAGCCTCCCAAAGCCTCTGCACCAGTGGTGGGTTTCAAATTTTTTTGGAACCTACTCTGTGGGTGTGGCCTCCTTTGTGGGAGTGGCTTGCCGGCCATGTGACCTGGTGGGAGTGGCTTGGCAGTCATGTGACCAGGTGGGCATGGCTAACTTGGAAAATGTGGTGAAACTCACTTAACGATGCTCTTGCTTAGCAACCAAAATTTTGGGCTCAATTGTGGTCATAAGTTCTTTTTCTTTCTTTCTTTCATCTCTCTCTCCCACTTTCTTTTTTTCCTTTTCTTTTTCTCTCTCTCTCTGGCTCTTTGTCTCTCTCTCCCTCTCTCCCTCTCTGTCTCCCTCTGTCATTTTCTCTGGGTGTCTATCTGTCTGTCTCTCTCTCTGTATCTCTGTCTCTCTCTCCTCCTTCCCCCTTCTCTGTCACTCTGTGTGTGTGTGTCTGTCTGTCTCTCACTCACTCTGTGTGTGTGTGTGTGTCTGTCTGTCTCTGTCTCTCCCTCTGTCTCTCTCCCCTCCCTTCCTCTCTCTCTGTCACTCTGTGTATGTGGGTGTGTCTGTCTCTCACTCATTCACTTAATCACTCACTCTGTGTGTGTCTCTCTATCTTTCTCTCCCTCCCCCTCTCTGTCTCTGTGTGTGTGTGTGTGTGTGTGTGTGTGTGTGTCAGTCTCTCTGATTCCCTCACTCACTCCCTCTCTCTGTCTGTCTGTCTGTCTCACTCACACACACACACTGTGGTCACCTTGTTGAGTGTTCCAATCACATTTGAAACACTCAACAACTGGCTTGCATTTATGGTATTTTGCAGCATTCTGCAGTCATAGGACCAAAATATATGCTTTTAACCATATATTTTGGTCCTATGACTGCAGAATGCTGCAAAATACCATAAATGCAGGCCAGTTGTTGAGTGTTTCAAATGTGTTTGGAACACTCAACAAGGTGACCACAGTGTGTGTGTGTGTGTGAGTGAGACAGACAGACAGAGAGAGAGAGGAACAGAGAGGGAGTGAGAGAGGGAATCAGAGAGAGACTGACAGAGTCTGACAGAATCAGAGAGGTACTTTTAACTACCTGGCAGCGGCGTTTTTCCTTGGGGGGCTCCTCAGAACATCCCAAGACTTCGGAGGGAAGCCTCCAGCCCGGAGCAGGAGCAAAGCCCCTTTTCCAACTGGCCTTTCCTCGCTTGGAGGGCTTTGGAGGGAAGCTTCTGCATAAGCCGGCCGAGTGACAACAAGTTCCCACCGTTACGAAGCCTCGGAGGCTGTAATTTTCTGAGCTGTGCGCGCCCGCCTGTTTTCCACGGCGTGGAGCAGCAGCGAGGTTTGTGTGGCCGGCAATCACTCCAAATGCCATCCGGGAAGACGAGGAACGTGAGGGGGGACCGTTGACGGCCTCCGCAATCATCGCTCGCCTCGCAGAGCCTCGCTGCTGCTCCACGCCGTGGAAAACAGGCGCGCGCGCACAGCTCAGAAAATTACAGCCTCCGAGACTTCGTAACGGCGGGAACTTGTTGTCACTCGGCCGGGCTTATGCAGAAGCTTCCCTCCGAAGCGTTCTGAGCCTCAGAGGCTGTAATTTTCTGAGCTGTGCGCGCACGCCTGTTTTCCACGGCGTGGAGCAGCAGCGAGGCTCTGCGAGGCGAGCGATAATTGCGGAGGCCGTCAACGGTCCCCCCTCGCGTTCCTCGTCTTCCCGGATGGCATCCTGAGTCATTGCCGGCCTTGCAGAGCCTCGCTGCTGCTCCACGCCGTGGAAAACAGGCGTGCGCGCACAGCTCAGAAAATTACAGCCTCCGAGACTTCGTAACGGCGGGAACTTGTTGTCACTCACCCGGGCTTCTGCAGAAGCTTCCCTCCAAAGCCCTCCAAGCGAGGAAAGGCCAGTTGGGAAAGGGGCTTTGCTCCTGCTCTGGGCTGTAATTGCGCCTATGTTTTCCACGGCGTGGGGCCGCGGCCAGAAGACAAGGAACAGCAGTGGCGGCGGGGAGTCAGCCCCGATGCAAAAAAATGCCAAGGGGGCGAGGCCGGAAATTACTTCCGGGTTCATTCTTCAACCGGATCGCGCGATCCGGTGCGATCCGGTAGGAACCCACCACTGCTCTGCACGTCCATTTTTGCAAAG
The DNA here is from genome assembly GCA_029891615.1 of Natrix natrix natrix. Classification (NCBI taxonomy): domain Eukaryota; kingdom Metazoa; phylum Chordata; class Lepidosauria; order Squamata; family Natricidae; genus Natrix; species Natrix natrix. Next base: position 185,745 of record JAKRSK010006898.1, read on the forward strand.
GGGGAGGGGGTTTCAGTAGGCCAAAAATGCTGTGTTTAGTGTATAAGATATACCCAGATTTCCACCCTCTTTTTTGAAAAATACGGTACCTGCATCAAAAATGGGCCGCATGGGGGCTCGTGAAGGGGAAGGGTGGGGTGGGGCGAGTGAGGCCAGCTAGGACTGGGATTTGGGGGTTCTCCAAACTGCACAGAATCTTAGCTAGAGGTTCTCCCGAACCCCTGAAAACCCCCAGCAGCCCACCTCTGTTTGAAACACATTGCTCTTCTTTCTAAATCTGTTTAAAATGTATACAGGCACTCCTCAACTTAAAGCGGTTCATTAATGATCATCAAAGTTACAACAGCACTGAAAAAAAGTGACTTAGGACCACTTTTCACACTTATGACTGTCGCAGCATCCCCGTGGTCACGTAATCAAAATGCAGACATTTGGTAACCGATTCATATTTATGAGGGTTGCAATGTCCCGGGTTTATGTGATCAGCTTTTGTGACCTTCTGACAATCAAAATTAACAAGGAAGCCGGATTCACTTAACAACTATGTTACTCACTTAATAACTGCAGGGATTCACTCAACGATGGTGGCAAGAAAGATCATAACATGGGGCAAAGCTCACTTAACAAATATCTCACTTAGCAGCATAAATTTGGCGCTCACTTGTGATCGTAAGTCAAGGACTACCTATTAGGGTTCCATGCAATACACCCATGGCAAACAGAACTCCGAGGCAAGTAGTTTCGTCATCAAAGAACAGTTTTTCGGATAGATCAAATTGGCACCAACTGGTGAAAACCGACTCTAAAGATTCCTGCGTTTTTCACCTAATTAAAAGGAAAAGTCCCCCCCCCCCCCCATGACTGAAAACTATCAGTCACATGGTCCAATCAAGCTGCTGTCTGGTTGCTTGGAAACTTCACTCCTCCTCTCTTCAGCCACCTGTGGGAATGTCCTTGGTTTTCAGGGGGAACTACCATATTTTTCAGAGTATAAGATGTACCGGTTATAAGATTTTGAAGAGGCAAATTAAAAAAAAAGTTTTTGCACTCTGCAGATCTCCCCAAAAATGGACCCTTTTTTGTGAAAACAGGTCCATTTTTTGTCAAAAAAGGGGCATGGATAGTCTTTAGGAAGCTTGTAGAGTGCTCCTGGGGCAAAACAGAGCAAAAAACGCCCTATATTTCACTCATTTCTGCCCTCCCCAGCCCCCCGAGGCACTCTGGAAGCCTCCTAAAGGCTATGCACGACCATTTTTGCAAAGGGGGGCAGGGTTTGGGGAGGTCAAAAATGCTGTTTTCAGTGTATAAGACGCACCCAAATTTTCACCCTCTTGTTGGAGGGGAAAAGGTGCATCTTATACTCTGAAAAATACGGTATTTTGTTTTGACTACAAAATCCCAGCTATCTCTATCCCCCCCAAAAAAAAATCCCTCATCACCATTGTGGCAACGCTGAAGCCTCCAAGATGGCCCCAGTTTCCGAGGTGACGCTACCACAATTTATTTATTTAAATATCTTTCCCATCCATCTCCATGGTAAGATGACTCTGGGCAACATATTGCAAATGTTTGCAACTGAAAAGCACAAGTTTTAAAATAGTGCTGTAAATGCATCCCCCTAACACACACACACTTTGATACAGATTTTTAGCCAGCTGTGGCTTGCTTTGCCTCTGCCAATTGATGATCTCCTCCTTTTGTCAGTGCTTGATATTGCTACTGGTTGCAGTTCAGCAATTTTTACTATCAGTGTTACTAAGTTCCACCATGACAGAAGGTTACTGTTGTGGCGGCAGTTGCTGTCATTTTTATGATTTAGATGCTTTATGATGTAGATGTTTTTTATTGTGGTGCTTTGAAATATGAGTTTTAATGACACACGTTGCTGGGCGTGTGAACAACTGAGAAATGTTACAAATAAGAAGAAATAGGGAGAGGATGTCTTCCTATATGGAATGATTTAGGAAGAATTGGTCTGGAAGCTTCTTGAGTTATAACTGTTCCGTTGTTCCTGAAAAAAGATCTTCGTGTTTTCTTTGGTTCTCCTCTCTCACTATTTCTCAATGTATGGAATGGAATAAAGGCGCATAGCTAATTCAATTGAGGACTAATTGGATAGTCAAACCTCTAGTGCAGGGGTGGCGAACACGCGGCTCGCGAGCCGCATGCGGCTCCCGGCCAAAATAAATGAGGCTCTTTGCCTCTTGTCATTATTTAGTACACTGTGGCTCGGATCGCGCGCTCCCTTTTGGAAGCTGGGGAGGTCCTTTGCAGGCAGCTAGAACGGGCCGCCTGCAAAGGACTTCCCCAGACTTGCTTTGAGGAGCACGGGGCGACTGAGGCTAGTTGTGAAGCCCCAAAGCCCCCACCGCCACCGGAAGAACTGCTGCCACCTCCTCCTCATCCTCCTCTAACAGGCAGCACTGCCGGATTTGCCGCCCGGCGCTGCGGCTGAGATGAAGCCGCCAAAGCTCCAGCCGGCATCTCCGCGCGTGGCAACGGCGCCTCCCCTCCGCTCGGAGCAGCTGAGCTTAGTCAGCGCTGGATTACCCCTGCCCGCTCCTCCTCCTCCGCCGTGCTTTTGAGGAGCCAGTAGGAAGGCGGGGGGGGGGGAGCAGGGGAAAAAAAGCCTCATGGCTCGTCAAAAGCACGGAGGAGGGGGAGGGGGCAGAGGTAACCCAGCGCTGAGCTCAGGAGCAAATCTGGTGATTCTGTTGGAGGAGGAGGAGGAGGAGGTAGCAGCAGTTATTCTGGTGGCAACTCGTACTCGTCGGCATCTTCAGCAGAAGCCCTGCCCACAATGAAGAAAGCAAAGATGGAGCAGATCCACGCAGATGACGTCGCTGCAACATGACTGGAGGAGGAATTCTGGGAGTTGAAGTCCACAAGTGTTAAAGCTGTCAGGTTTGAAGACCCCTGGGGGTTTTTTTCCCTAAAGGGTTAGGGGTGCAAGGGTCTTGTAACTTGACAGCTTTAAGAGTTGCGTGCTTCAAATGCCAGAGTTTCTGAGCCAACATTTTGGTTGCTAAGCAGGAGCGTTGTTAAGTGATACTGATATTATATAACACTTTGAATTAAGCGGGTACCTTGAAGAAACATAACTTTGAGTTTCAAATAATACTGATTTCGTTGTTGTCTTAGGTGACATCTGTGAAAAAAATTCGGGTGCTCAGGCATGAAAATGTGCCGCTCAAACACTATACTTTTCTGCTCACATCGAAAAAAAATTAGAGGGAACATTGCTTCCGGGTCTGTTTTGGCAGGTCACTGCGTGGTGTGGCTCTCTGACTCTCACAGTTTAAAATTTTGGCTCTTTTTGTCGAACTTGTTCGCCACCCCTGCTCTAGTGCAATGTTTCTCAACCTGGAGAACTTTAGAATATGTAGACTTCAGCTCCCAGAATTCCTCAGACAACCACAGTGGCTAGGGAATTCTGGGGGTTGAAGTCTACAAGTTTTAAAGTTCCAAGTTGGATACCCTTTTCTAGAGCACAGGTGTCAAACTCAAGGCGTCATGTTGCTGTCACATGACATTTTGCAACGTTTTTCCCATTCGCAGAGTTTGAGTGGGCATGACCTGCACTTAATGCTTGGTAAGGCCACACTTGGAATACTGCATCTCCAAAGACAGACAGACAGACAGAGGTAGGTAGGTAGGTAGGTAGGTAGGTAGATAGAGATAGATAGATAAAGGTAGGTAGGTAGGTGGGTGGGTGGGTGGGTGGGTGGGTGGAAGAGTAGGGTAGGGTAGGGTAGGGTAAGATAGATGATAGGTAGGATAGATAGATAGATAGATAGATAGATAGATAGATAGATAGATAGATAGATATAGATGATAGATAGATAGATAGATAGATAGATAGATGACAGACAGACAGACAGACAGATAGATAAACACACACACACACACACATAGACAGATAGACAGAGGTAGGTGGGTAGTTAGGTAGACAGACAGACACACACACACACACACACACATAGATAGACAGATATAGGTAGGTAGATAGGTAGGTAAATAGATAAATAGATAGATAAATAGGTAGGTAGGTAGATAGATAGATAGATAGACACACACAAACATAGATAGACCGATAGACACATATAGGTAGGTAGACAGGCAGACAGAGCAGACAGACAGACAGACACACAGAGACACACAGACACACACACAGACAGACAGACAGACAGACAGACAGACAGACAGACAGACAGATAGATAGATAGATAGGTAGGTAGGTAGGTAGGTAAGTAGGTAGGTTGTCACGATCCAAGAATCACTGTATCTATATTCATTTCTATTGCAAAGGACATTCTATTAGCAGTTTTATCGCTGTCTCGATTCCAGAAAACCATTTCATGAATCCAGAATGGAGATCAAAAATACCCCTTTCGAATGAATATATAATAGTTCTTGTTAGGAAATGCAAAAAAAAAATAAAATATGTAACCACTCCAGTAGTTATTTTTGTGGTTAGTGAGGGAAAATGAGTGATCTTTCTGAAAACAATGCTTGCCTTCATATCCCATCCACCCTTCATCTCCAGGCCTGGCACCCACAATTCCAGAATCCATGCCATGTCAAAAACTGGATGGTTATTATGTATCTATTTATCTAGTGATTTATCTAGTTGTTTCTCAGATACCGGGAAACAAAAACCCACACAAGTCTGGAACTTTTCTGAAGACTTTTGTCTGCTTTCCGTGCCTCTGAATGGCTTTTCCTTTCCTTGACTGCATTTCATCCTTCTGACACTTTGAAGTCTGTGAAAAACCTTCTCGTGTTTAGCTCACACCAAAGGAATAGACAAGAATCTGGAAAATGTATTTCTGCAGTGCTGCCAGATGTTTGGGTGTTGTAGGCACTGGATACTTTGACCTGTTCCCATTCAGCTAGAAGTTCTTTGCTCATCAAAGGGGCAAATTCCCAGGGACATTTTGGGGGAAAAAAATCAAGTTAACATGCTTCCTTTAAAATGTGTCAGCCTGGAGGCTGGTAGGAATGGGAAAACCTAACATCTCTATTGTGCATGGCACATAAAAGTTTCTTATGGATGTGCCAAGCTTTGATGCTGAATCTTATGCAGAAAAATGGAAGGAGACTTTGGTTCCCACAATGAATTCATGGCTGCAAACGTTGACAGAGTTAGCAGAGATCACTAAATCGATTGCTTTGGCGAAAGAAAGAAAAATACCATTACTTCTGTTTCTACAAAACAGTTGCAGGAACTGGGTATGTCTAGCTTAAGAGAAAGAAGGACTAGGGGAGACATGATAGCAGTGTTCCAATATCTCAGGGGTTGCCACAAAGAAGAGGGAGTCAAGTTATTCTCCAAAGCACCTGAGGGTAGAACAAGAAGCAAAGGGTGGAAACTAATCAAGGAGAGAAGCAACTTAGCGCTAAGGAGAAACTTCCTGACAGTTAGAACAATTAACCAGTGGAACAGCTTGCCTCCAGAAGTTGTGAATGCTCCAACACTGGAAGTTTTTAAGAAGAGATTGGACAACTGTCTGAAGTGGTGTAGGGTTTTCTGCCTAAGCAGGGGATTGGACTAGAAGACCTCCAAAGTCCCTTCCAATTCAATTCAATGCTATGCTATGCTACGCTACGCTATGTTATTCCATTCCATTCTACTTGGAAACCACTTTGGGACTTTGTGCCTGGGGTGGATAAAAATGAAGCTTTGATTTTGGGTTCTACCGCTTACGTAGGTTTGTTGGTATAGAAATAGCTGGTTTATATTACTATGTCAAAGTAAAAAAAGTTTAGGTTTGTCCTTGGGAACCCAGATTCACTTAATAACTGTGTTACCAATCTAACAACTGCCGTGAACTGTGGCAAGAAAGGTTGCAAAATGGGGCAAAACAAGTCAGCTGTCTTGATTAGCAAATTTTGGAGGCTCAGTTCAGAGGTGGTATTCAGCCACTTCTCTCTGGTTTGGGCGAACCGGTCGTGGCAGCTGCTGGAGGCTCCGCCCACCCGCCCCAACGTAATGCGTGAGCCCTGCACATGTGCAAAAGTTGGCGCGCATGCACAGATACGGCACATGTGAGAGAATCGAACCAGTACGGAAAGTAAGCACGTGAATCCTACCGCTGGCTTAGTTATGGTCATACGTTGAGGACCACCTGTATTCCTCCTTTTGCTGTCATTGTAATGTAATTTCAAAATAAATGCTAAGTTTATTTTTCCTTCCAAAATAGGTCTATGTTTAATGCTGCTGGAAAAGGGGATAGAGACAACATTCTAGAACGCTGAAGTCTCTTTATTGCTTGTGACCACAGGAGGAATTAGCTTCCCTTTTTATAGCCTCAGCTAGAGGGGGACTTCCTCCCCCAATGTTATTTTGGTAAACCCACACTACTTGGGTAAAAATGAGTTTTCTCCTTTCCCAAAAGGCAAACATCGTTGGGACCATAGGAGTAACCAAATCTGCAATGGGTGGTTCAGCTAACCACTGCAGCACAAACAGACCCTGGTTTTCAAAGACCAGGGAAGGTTTCATGCAACAAATTAGGGGTAGCAAACAGTGGCCTTTTGATCCACCTTTTTGCGGTCTATGAACCCCTCCAGGGATACATATTACAGGACTATAAGGTTCCCAGCGTTTTAGATGGGGAGGGAATAAACACTGCACTCAAAATAGGATGAGCAGGGGGGTTGATTGGGGTTAGAGGGTGGAGAGGGGAAAAAGGGAAAAAAAAGAAACCTGCACCTTAAAAACAGGAGGAAAACAAAACTTCCACAGGCAAAGATGCTCACCCCCTCTTAAGTCATTTCTCTCTTGGAAGGAAAAGCCATCTGGTTCAGTTCCAAGCTGGGAGAAAGAGGCCGGAACTGGTTCTCTGCCTGGTTGCAGGGTGGGCGTGGCCACGGGTGGGCATGGCCTACTCAACCTCCTGCGCCACAGTGAAGTGTTGGGGGGGGGCTAAAATGACAGGGGTGGGTTCCAGCTTCTGTTACTGCCAGTTTGTTCAGTATCACTTTGGCCATGTGCTCGCTTGATGCAGGCTAAGCTCGCATGCACAGTAGTAAAAAATTGCTTCTGTGCATTCGCAGAAGCAAAAAACAAGATGGCGGCGCATACGGTGGCGCTGATAGAACTCGTTTGGGGGTGTGGCCAGCCGAAGCGGTCCGGACCAGTAGGAACCCACCTCTGGAAAACAACCTCCCTTGGGCTCCGAAGGCCCTCTGGAGGCCGGAAACGGGCGTGTTTCTGGACTTCCAGAATTTCCAGGTGGCCCATTTTTCACCCTCCCATAGCCTCCGCATGGGCCCTGCACTTACTTGGCATCCAAAACTGACCACGTGGAGACTCATGGGAGGGGCGTGGTGGGGTGGGCGGGGCCAGCTTGTCCTTGCAAATACCGGTTTGGCGAACCGGATGTAAAATATAAATCCAATAAAACAAACAAAGAAACAAACAACAAAATTAGCATCCGCTTCACCCGAACCGATCCAAATCGGCTGAATCCCAATCCTGGGCTGGAAACAACATAGAGGCTGGAGGCTGATTGGAAAGAAGGTCCATTTATTGATGAAGCAGAACCACCAAGCACATGTCGTTCTGGGGCAGCCAACCCAATAGCTGAATGAGTGGATGGATTTTTATGGGTTTCTGTGACTTTAAAGGTTTTACTCTTCTGCTGGGGGGAGGAGCTTGTGTCTTTTGCTAAATGGGGGAGGGTAATTCTTATTGTAGCTGATGGCTATGTCCTATGTTAGTTTTTTTTGGAGGGCCAAGGCCTGCTTGCTTTAATCCTATCATTCTGCTTTTGTTAGCTGTCAAAATTGATGTAAGGGGTTTTGAAATACCCGTCTCTGCCGGCAGTATTTGCTTTGTTTATGAATGGAGCCATCTAGGTAGTTGGCGTCCTCTTTCAATAAGCTCGTTATCTCCTTAAGGGCTGGCACCTGCTGTGGGCTATTAAGAAAGACTGGGGGCTGCTTACTGCCTCTAAAAAACATTTTTAAGCACCGAACCAGCAGTCATGTCGGAAGCAACCCACCCCTGGCAATGCGTGCATAACCCCCCCCCCACATGCCCCACCCCCTAAGCATGTGCATGTAATGCCCATGCTCCCCCTGCCCTCCTGTGAATGCACACATGACCACCCGCGCCCCATTATGGGCCTAGCAGGCTTCCCTGGACCCTCTTGGGGCCAAAAATGGGGCACAGGGGAGGCGTGCCAACCTCCACCCCCGTGGTTCATTTTGGGCCTAGCAGACCTCCCTGAAGCCACCTGGGACCAAAAATGGGACCTGAATATCAGCTGGCCAGCGGGAGGCATGCACACATGTGCGGTGGAGCTGAACCGGGCCAACGGCTAGCGTGCTGGCAGAGAGGTCTCCACATGCCACCTGTGGCAGAGGTGCCACATGTTTGCCATCACAACCCTATATAATTCTGGACAAATGTCTGTCCAATCTCTCCTTAAAAGCTTCCAGTGATGGAGCCCCCAGGACTTCTGGAGACAATCCATTCCACTGAGAAATGGTTCTAATTTTCAGGAAACTTTTTTCATTTTTCAAGTCTTCATTTTATTCCCACTTGCACATTAATTTGCCTTTTTCAGAAACTGCATTTAGAATAGAATAGAGTTTTAAGGCACCTAGTCCAACCCCCTGCTCAAGTTGGAGACCTTATACCTTTTCAGACAAATGGTTCTCCAACGTCTTCTTAAAAACCTCCAGTGTTGGAGCATTCGCAACTTCTGGAGGCAACTGCTGTTCCACTGATTAATTGTTCTAACTGTCAGGAGATTTCTCCTTAGTTCTAGGTTGCTTCTCACCTTGATTAGTTTCCATCCATTGCTTCTTGTCCTGCCTACAGGTGCTTTGGTGGACAAGGCAATTAATCCGTATACATGCTGCTTTTCATCGTTGTTCCCAGTTTTGGTTTTAATAACCTCCTGTATATTGGAGTTGAGTCTTCTGAGATCACTTTTGGGATCCTGCTTTCTGTCCCAAGCTGATCTGGCAAGGAAGTGACATTGATTATCAGAAAAAGAAAAGACAGAGAGAGAGAGAGAGAGAGAGAGAGAGAGAGAGAGAGAGAGAGAGAGGAGAGAGGAGAGAGAGACGGGGGGGAGGGGAGGGAGTGGGGGAGGGAGGGAGGGAGGGAGGAGAGACATTGATTTTTCACACTGATTTCTTCGCCTCCAGCATTCCAACTCCCCGAAAGGGAGTCTAGACTGGCAACTGTACCTCTTTGTTTATTCAATCAGTTCAAGCAAATCAGGGTATCCAAGCAGCAGAAGGATGTGGTCAAAGAGACAAGGGGGGGGAGGGTAGATGTTGTTGTTGGAAACAGCAGTCCCCTCTGCAGCAGTTTAGAAAGCAAGACATGGATTTATATAGAGAGCGACAGGCAAGCTGGAAACTTCCTTTGTAACATCAAGTCGCGGAGGAGGACTCCAGCGGCTTCAAGCTCAGAAGTTCCTCCAATTTTGACTTCGTTGCAATACACTGGTGGGAGATGGACATTGGAGGCCAAGCAAGGGGTTGAGTTTCCACCGAGCTTTTGTAAGTGTTGGATGCTTAAAGGCCATGCACTGGATAAATTTGCACCTTTAAAAAAAACAAAAACCTCCATCCACAAGTCTCTGGAGGACCATTCAAGCACAGCACACATGTCCCAAGTAAACATCTTGAAATGTATTCTTGCAATTGCTTGCTTACCTGTTCTGTTCTCAGTCCTCCAGCATTTTAAACACGTTCATTCTGAGTCATCCAACATGCTAACCGTCAACAGTCAGTATACTATCCAGAATATATACAGATTAATAGAGTTGGACGGGACCTTGTAGATCATCTAGCCCAACCCTCCACCCAAGCAGGAGACCCTACACCAGGGGTGTCCAAACTTGGGAACTTTAAGACTTGTGGACTTCAACTCCCAGAATTCCCCAGCCAGCCATGCTGGCTGGGGAATTCTGGGAGTTGAAGTCCACAAGTCTTAAAGTTCCCAAGTTTGGACACCCCTGCCCTACACCATTTCTGACAGATGGCAGTCCAGTCTCTTCTTGAAGCTTCCCGGGATGAAGCTCCCACAATTTCTGAAGGCAACTTTCTGTTCCATGGGTTGATTGCTCTCACTGTCAGAAAGTTTCTCTTTGTTTCCAGGTTGAATCTCTCCTTGTTTAGTTTCCACTCCATGATTCCTTGTCTGGCCATTCAGGTGCTTTGGAAAATAGCTTGACCCCACCCGTCCTCCTCTCCGTGGCAGCCCCTCAAATATTGGAAGACCACAGTTGAGCCCCAAATTTTTGTTGCTAGACAAGGCGGTTGAGTGAATGCCGCCCCATTTTGCAATGCTTTTGGCCATGGTTGTTAAAGGAAATCACGGCAGTTATTTTAGGTAAACCATGCAGTTTTTAAACAATTATGGCTTCTCCCATTGACTTGTTGGAGGCCAGCTGGGAAGCTTACAAATGATGATCACATGACCATGGGGAGGCTCCATTGCTTGTATGAAAAATTGTCATACCGTATTTTTCGGAGTATAAGACTCAGCAAGGTTCATGAAAATGGGCCCCCTTTTTTTAAAAAAAGGGCATGAATAGCCCTTGGGAGGCTTGTAGAGTGCTCCTGGGGGGTGCCCCCCCAAAAAGAGCCAAAAATGGACAATTTTCCACAAAAATGGGCTCATTTTTTGTCAAAAAAAGGGCATGGGTAGCCTTTAGGAAACTTATAGAGTGCTGCTGGGGGCTGCGGGGGCAAAGGGGCTGTTTTTTGTTTGTTTCTGCCCTACCCAGCCCCCAGGATCTCTCGGAAAGCATTCTAAAAGCTATAGCACAGCTAATTTGGTGAAGGGGCGGAGTTTTAGGAGAGCACAAAATGCTGTATTCAATGTATAAGACGCACAGAGATTTTCAGCCTCTTTTTTGAGGGAAAAACGTGGCTCTTACACTCTGAAAAATATGGTAAGTCATTTTTTCCAATGTCATTATGTCATCTTGAATGCGACTAAATGAATGGTTGTATTTAATGCAGGGGTGTCAAACTCGCATCATCACAGCAGCATCACATGACCTATCGCAGTGATGGCTAACCTTTGTGCCATCGCGTGCCAAAAGCGGAGGGGGCACGGGGAGTCATGCGCACGCATGCCCACACCCATAATTCTATGCACCCTCCCCCCATGCATGCATGACACACATACCCGTGATCCCCGCATGCATGTGCGTGTGACCCCCCCCCGCCTTCCCCCCACTTTTGGCACGCGATGGCAAAGTGGGCCCATTTTTCAACACCCTGGAGGCTCCAGAAGCTTCTCCAAAAAATGGCCTCCTCCCCCCCCCCCCCAGAGGAGGCTCGAAACAGTTTATTTTCTGACTTCCAATTTGCGTGTTGGGCCATTTTTCACGCCCTGGAGGCTTCAGGGAAGCCTCCTGAAACCGCTGGAGGGTGAAAAATGGCCCAACACCCAAACAGGAAGTTCAGGAATGTACTTCCGGGTTGTCTGCTGGGCTTCGCTGAAGCCTCTGGCGGGCAAAAAACAGCCCAACACGCAAACTGGAAATCCATTCCTGAACTTCCCGTTTGTGTGTTGGGTATTTTTCGCCCTCCAGAGGCTTCAGGAAGCTTTCCCTGAAGCCTCTGGAAGGCGAAAAACAACCGAAAATCAAGGCTGAAATCAGCTGGCCACCATGCACACGCCCGCTGTAGCTGACAGGGCAACCTTGTCAGAAATGGTTCCTCATGCCACCTATGGCACGTGTGCCATAGGTTTGCATCACGGACCTATTTTTCCTTTGCTAAACCAGGTGGGGGAGGGGCCAGCAGGTAACACATCCAGGCTGTAGGCCGCGAGTTTGACACCCCCTGCTCTAATGTATCAACTCAGCCTAACATTGACCAAAAACCATATTCCAAGATATTTTTTTCCCTTTATGACACAAGATTTAGGCAAACCCAGTTCTTTAGGAATTACCTGGTAATCCAGAATCTCGAATGGCCAGTTGTAAACCCTGCCCTGCCCATCCCCCACCCTCTCATAACCCGAGAATTTAAGCTTTGGTGAACTTATTTTTTTTTCCAGAAAACTAGCAAAGAATTAAGGTGAGATCCCACTGGAAAACGTTTGCTGGATATCCTGAGCGATTAAGGCTCCCGATGAGATTGCGTAATTAAATCTGATGGATTTTATTTAGAGAAAGGAATGTTCTATTCTATTTTAAAATGCAGTCTTTATCCATGCTGGCTGGCAAATTCTGGGAGTTGAAGTCTACACATTTTAAAATGAGTAGAAACACTGTTCTAAACTTTTGCTGCCATCTAGAAACCATCTGGAACTTTATAGACAGGACAAAAATTGCAAACAGTCCAGATTGTCACAGCGCTTCAGAGGTGGGACAAGCAGAAAGCCAACACAAGTCTTTAAAGTATTTCCATTGATTTCGGGTTGGATGTCTTCCCTTTGATCATGCACGGTAGCTGGCATTTTCAGGCACACAATTTCTTACTAACAGAACGGATAAGGGGCTCCTGTTTCTCTTCGCTTTTTTTCCAATCACCGTTTTCTTTTCAAACCTGAAAACTGCAGTTTTTCACCCACTAAGCCTGAAAAACTGGAGCAAAAAAAAAAAAAAAGCTGTAATGACGACAGTTGGAAGCCTTTAAAATTTCAAGGGCTTTGACTGGGGGACTCTGTTTTACCGTGACAATAAAATGTTCTGCACGCAACAGTGATTTTTATTGGAACACTTGAGCTGAAGGTATGTGCAGCCCCAGTGAAAGCGGAAATCGTTTTTCAACGTCCCAAGGAATAAGGGAGCTGGCAAATGGAAAAATGGAACCACAGAAATTCAGATTTTTTTCCCCCACCCTTCTGTGTAAAAGCTTCTATTTGCACAGGTGAATCTGTTTGCCAGTAGATCCGTGCTGTTAGCACTGAGCTTCTCAGACGCTTGAAATCAGTGTTTTTCCAACTTGACACCTTTCAGTTGTGTGGACTTCAATTCCCCTTGCTCAGGGGTGGGTTTCAAAAAAAAATTACTACCAGTTTGGTGGGTGTGGCTAGAGGGGGGGACATGTGACTGAGTGGGCGTGGCCAACTTGGCATCACTAACGCACACTCAGTCACATGACCAAGCCATGCCCACCGAAACAGTGGCGAAAAGTTTTGTCCAGGGGGAGGGGGCCTCCAACCTCGCCGGAGCTAAGAGAGCACCTGTAAACTACCCAGTAAGGAAAAAGGTTTTTGTCCTCCCCAGCCCCCAGGAACACTTTGCAGGCTTCAGCAGGGCTGGGGGGGAGGCAAAAACACACCCGTTTTTGTGAAAAATAGGCAGAAAATGGGCCTTTTTTTTCAAAAACGGGCATTTTTGCCTTTCCTCAGCTCTGCTGAAGCCTGCGGAGTGCTTCTGGAGGCTGAGGGAAGACAAAAAGAGCTCCATTTTTGTGAAATACATTATTATTATATATAATATTATTTAAACATACGAGATTATTCTAATCATATTCTTTACATTCATCAAGTCCATATAACTCTGAGAGTAAAACACATGTTTATATTCAGGTATGTTCTTTCATTATTTAATTGCTCAATGTTACCATTGTCTTATTTCTGTCAATCACTCTCTCATCTTCTCGTCATCTTCCTGATATTTCTGCTAATTCATCCCTCTCTTCCTATCCAGCTACCCACCAGTGGTGGGATTCAAAAAATTTTTTACTACTGGTTCTGTGAGCATGGCTTTCTGGGCTTGGTGTGCATGGCAGTGGAAGGATACTGTAAAATCTCCATTCCCTCCCGATCAGCTGGGACTCGGGAGGCAGAGAATAGATGGGGGCGAGGCCAGCCATACGTCGTATTTACTGGTTCTCTGAATTACTCAAAATTTCCACTACTGGTTCTCCAGAACTGGTCAGAACCTGCTGAATACCACCTCTGCTACCCACCCCAAATGTTGTAAGTGGTTTCTATGAATCAAATTAAACAGGCTGAATAATATAGTACTGATGCCTGACCCATTTCCTTTTCCAAGGGGAACTAAGTGGCCTCTTCACAGCATCTTTCCTAGTGCAAGACACATTGATGGAGTAAATCTAAGTTCACACCGCCCTAGCTACCATCAATAGAACTGTGCAAACATTGAATTGGCAGGTAGCTGCAGTGAAAAAATGACTTAGATCTGGACTTCTGAGGGTTGAAGCTAGCAAGCGGGGTGGGGTGGGGCAGGGGAGCTAAATATTAAGCAAACTCAGAAAAGGTGTTCACCATAAAAGCCGGGAAAAGAATAGCTAAGAGATTATTGATTTATAAAATTTGGCAGAAAAAACCCTAGAATTTTTTCAAGTTTGAAAGGCAGAGGATTGGATTCCGACAAATTGATCTTGTGCACACTTATCACTCCTTTTGTATCCACAATAAAAGCTGTTCATTTAGCCCTGCTGTGCATTTGAGGCTTCTGCGCTTAGTTGTTGAGTGGGGAATTGAATCTTTGAGAGTGGCATTAGTCCTAGATCTGACAGCACGGTGTTATTCGTTGTGTTGAGATGTTAAGTGGAGAGCAAGACAAGGGTGGTTACAGGATGGGGCCTGCAAAATGAAATGGCAGAGAATTGTAATCGGATTAAACCATGAATCTTCGAGCGCTGCCTAGCAAAAATGCTAGCAGTTTGTGGCTGTAGTAGAATAAGAAAACAGACACCGTGCATTGTTGGAATAAATATTAGAGAAAGTGCCAATCAACAGACTCACTAGTGAGGAACTTTTTCTACCCACTCTCCTATGGACGCTATTGTAAAAGCATTAGGAATGGAGACAGCGGTTGAGGGCTGATCCTGTCTTTCTCCATGAGTTTGGAAGATAGAATTTTTCATTTCAGCTTCCCTCCTTTGGAAGAACAGAGTCCATTCTTCTTTCAACTCCCTCCCCTCCTGCCTCTTTTCTTCCTCCTCCATTCCTCCCTCTCTCCCCTCCATTTCTCCTCTTCTCTCCTTCTCCCTCTTCTTCTCCCCCTCCCTCCCTCTTTCCTTCCTCCCCACTCCCTTCCTTTTCTTCTTCCATCTTTCCATCCTTCCAACTTTCTCTCCTTTCCTTTCACCATTTTTTTCCACATACCCCAAGGCAGAAATCTTGGAAATTAAGGCTATTAGAATCCAGGGTTTTTTTCTCTTAAAAAAAGTAAATTTCTCTGCAAATAACTTTTTGCAATACATATGTAAGCACTTTTTAAAGTAACGTCATTTCACTCTATGTATGCAATTTTCAGAATAAGGTCCTTTTTAATACTTTTCCATAAATCAATCTCTCTCTCTCTCCCTCTCCCTCCCTTTTTTCTTCCATCTTTCTATCCTTCCAACTTTCTCTCCTTTCCTTTCACCTTCCCTCCCTCCCTCCCTCTCTGTGCACCAAAGTGGCATCAAACAGCAAAGTTCTAACAAATCCACTTAAAAATACTTGTCACATTTCTCCCTTATTATTAGTGAGCAAACTTTGGTCTTAGTTCTGCCTTTTCTGCCTAGGGTCTAATCACACATCCATCAATCATTTCTCCATGCACTCAATGCCCTTGTAAACCCAACAAGCCCTTTGTGCAACCTTGAAAAAAATGAAAGTACATTTTCACATCTTAGTCCAGCTTTGCATTTAGCAGCTTTCTGGGAGACTTTCACCTTCCAATATTATATATTGGGGGGGTCCTTGGTGCCCCTGAATTTGGTTGTTTTCTTGCAGGCATTTCACTACTCAAACTAGATAACTTCATCCATGAAATGATGATATTACTTAGTTTGGATAATGAAACATTTGCAAAAAAAATCTCCAACCAAAACAACCAAGCTCAGAAAGCACCAAGGACCCCTCATTTCAACTCTGAGCTACAAATATTCTCCTTTATTGATATCAAATACGCACAAGAACACACACAGTACACCATTGGGCACTAAATGGAGCCATCATGTCACAGTCACAAAACATAGCCCAAAACTGCTTCATGGTAGTAAATCTTTGCTGAAGAATCAGGATGGTTTCTATTTTGACGTGAACTAAGTTGGAAGGTTTCACAGAACTTTGGCTTTGATATTGAAACATGTGGTTGCCAAAATAGTGGCCTTGGAAACGGACAAAGGCAGAAAAAAATTCTGAAGCTCAGTTGCAATTTTTGTGGGAACACATGACCAGGCCAGGCACTTGCAGTTACCATTTCTTGGGAATAAGACGGAGAGGGGGAAAAAAAAGTGCATTCTTTACCCACGGAGAATTTTGACTGGTGACTGTATGATGACATTTAGGAGCAGGCGAGACCGGCATTTTTTCCAGATTTGGCAAAGCCACTTTTGAAAGTATTATTACTTTTTCATCGTATTGCCCGAAGCTTCAAATCTTTCTCTTGTTCTTATGAAAGTTGGGAATAAATAGTGCCTCTAAAAAGTTTTCCTGCCAATTCGTGTTGTATATCAAAAGCTTATGCACCAAAGACAAATTCCTTGTGTGTCCAATCACATTTGGCCAATAAGTATACTCTACTCTACTCTACTCTACTCTACTCTACTCTACTCTACTCTACCCTACCCTACCCTACCCTACCCTACCCTACCTACTCTACTCTACTCTACTCTACCCTACCCTACCCTACCCTACCCTACCCTACCTACTCTACTCTACTCTACTCTACTCTACCCTACCCTACTCTACCCTACTCTACTCTACTCTACTCTACCCTACCCTACCCTACCCTACCTACTCTACTCTACTCTACTCTACTCTACTCTACTCTACTCTACCCTACCCTACCCTACCCTACCTACTCTACTCTACTCTACTCTACTCTATATTCTGTTCTGTTTTATTCTATTCTATTCTACGTTCTATTCTATTCTCTCTTCTCTCCCCTTCTACTCTATTCTACTCTACATTCTATTCTATTCTATTTTACTCTACTCTACTCTACCCTACTCTACTCTACATTCTGTTCTGTTCTGTTCTGTTCTGTTCTTTCAGAGAATGGAGTGTATACTTTTCCAGTCATGTTCCAATCCTGCTTGCTATTGTTCCTCATTCCTTTAATACCAACTTGTTTTACCAGTTTTTTATTATTTTTATTTCAGAGAAATTAATTGACTTCATCCAGAAAGGCTTTGTGATCCTTTTCCAACTTTAATTGGTGAAATTTAACAATATAGCTCCAGGAATGTGATTGATTCTGCTATAAGGATGAGAACTGAACCAAGTTCAATAATTGGAACGTACAAGATTTCTTTTCTCCTGACTTCCTTTATCTATTTTTATTTATTATTTTATATTTATCTCTGTGTTAATCAACTTGTCTATCTCCAGTCTTTTTTTGTAAACATTCAAGGTAGCTTACTATAATTACACATAAATTAAAAAATAAAAACAGTCACATCAATGTCACTGTTAATTAAACTATATTGAAGTTAATGTATAAAGTTAAAATGGAATTAGATTTGCTTTAAATTAAATGCACTGTAAATAATGCAGCTGTTCTCTGTCTATTTAAGGCCTTTCCTTCCTTGTCAAATTAAACATTAAAACCTGACAACAATTTTGGAGAGAGCTAAAAGTGTTCCATTCAGTATTTTTAAATTTGTTTATCTTATAACAAGATTCAAAGAAAATACCTAAAATAGCAAACTAACTGGCGGTGGGGGGGAACCAAGAAAGACAAACTGTAAATAGAAATGAAAAGACAAACACAATTAATGATAAACCATAATAAACAAAACCTAAAAAGGAAAACTATCCAGGGTAACTGGAAAACTATTTAAAACTTTTTGGTAAAAGGGAAAAAGTAAATTTGATTAACAGGCAGAATAACACAAGAGTATAATTGTTTTTGGTGTCCCTTTATTATGATAAGAGGACGTGGTGACTCAGTGGCTAAGACACTGAGCTTGTCGATCAAAAAGGTCGGCAGTTCGGCGGTTGGAATCCCTAGCGCCGTGTAACAGAGTGAGTTCCCGTAACTCGTCCCAGCTTCTGCCAACCTAGCAGTTCGAAAGCCTGTAAGAATGCAAGCAGAAAAATAGGAACCACCTTTGGTGGGAAGCTAACAGCGTTCGGAGGACGTCTTCGGACAGCGCTGGCTCTTCGGCTTTGAAACAGAGATGAGCACTGTCCCCTAGAGTCAGGAATGACTAGCACATATGTGCGAGGGGAACCTTTACCTTTACCGTACCTTATTATGATAAGACTTAATTCAAAATAATTAGGGACCAATCCTAATATTTGTAGTCCAGAGTTTTTCAATCTTAGCCCCTTGGAAGATGGATGGAGTTCTACTTCTACCCATCCCCAGTGTTGCTGCCTTCAATGTGTTCTACCCATCCGCAGTATTGCTGGCTGGGGAATTCTGGGAATTGAGGTCCACTGACTTTGAGGTCAAGGTTGAGAAATGTTGCCGTAGTCTATTCTGACTGTCAAATTTCACGGAGGTTTGTCAAAGTTAAAATCTGTTTCGTAAGTAGGCCGAGAGGATGCAAACAACAAGAGCGGGTAAATCAACACCTGTTTAATTAAGAATATCACCTTCTCTATTTTGTCTTTTTCATGGTAAAGATGCCAGGATTAAATCTAATATCCCTTTGCCTGTGTGGGTCATTAAAAGTCTCCGGTTGCAGATCAAATGTTAAATGAACTGGTCTTTTAATTATTGTCGGTGCCCAGGAATTTTAACCCCACTGAGCAAGATTAACTATTCACCATTATTTGTTTTCCTTTTCTTTGAACTGATGTCACATTGAATGAGAGGAGAAATGGCTGTCTAAAAGTCATTAAAAAATCTTTCTTTGGAATGATTAATGACCAAAACACATGGAATTAAACTGCTAAGACTCTTTTAAAGGCAGCTATAATTTCACATTAAAACAAGTTTTTAGGGTGGCCACTTATCTAATCCTGTAGATAAAGAAAGGCTAACATCAAAGAACTACTGATGTTGCTGGACGTCAGGTAGCTTATAAACGTAGTAAATTATTAATATTATTATTTCTAATATTTTCTAGAACTATTCCTCTCCTGGCACGTCTATTGAAAGAACAGTTCGCTTTCCACTTGCAAGAACAATCCATCTGATTTTGTAGCTTGCTTTGAGGGGAATCTTACATACCGTATTTTTCCAAGTATAAGACCAACCTCCCCCCCAAAGAGCGTGGAAATGTTGGTGTGTCTTATATACCGAATACAGCCATTTTTTGGCCTCCTAAACTCCCGCCCCCGCATCCCTTTTTTGTGAAAAATGGGCAAAAAATAGGCCATTTTCATGAAACCAAAGACATTTTTGCCTTCCCACAGCCCCCAGAAGCACTCTGCGGGCTTCAGGAGGGCTTGAGGGAGGCAAAAATGCCCCCATTTTTAATGAAAAATGGCCTGTTTTCCACTTGTTTTTCACAAAAACGGGAGCGTTTTCGCCTTCCCCCAGCCCTGCGGAAGCCTGCAGAGTGCTCCTGGGGGCTGGGGAGGACAAAAACTTTTTTTCCTTACTTACCACTTCGAAATCTTGATGTGTTTTATACACCTGTGCATCTTATAGTCTGATAAATATGGTACTACATTACATTACTACATATGGTACTACATTTTTCCTGTGCATCCATTCATATGGCATAAGACACATGTGTACCGAAGAGATAGATGCAAATATGTAGACACAATACAAAACAAAATTATACATACACATGCATTATATATATTATTTTTATTTCCAAAATATGAAGTCTAAATTCCTAAAAAGAAAGAGGGGGAAAAATCAACTGGTAGCCTCTTACACCAGTTTGTTTATGGACCAAACTTACACCAGTTTGTTTAGGGACCTTTCAAAGTTTCAAGGGCACTGAAAAAAGTGACTGATGACAGGTGTTTTTTTTTTTTTTACATTTACAAGCATTACAGCTTCCCCATGGTCACCTGATCCAATTTTGGATGCTTTTTTTATGACAGTTGCAGTGTCCCGGGGTCATGTGATCAACTTTTGTGACTTTCTGACTGGCAAAGTCAGTGGGGAAGCCAGATCCACTCAACAACTGTGCCAAGAAAGGTCATAAAACGGGACAAAATTCACACGGAATGTTTCACTTAGCAACAGAAATGTAAGCCCCAGTTGGGGTCTCTCACTGTGAATTGTATCTCTAGAAAGAGTGCAGAGAAGAGCAACAAAGATGATTAGGGGACTGGAGACTAAAACATATGAGGAACGGTTGCAGGAACTGGGTATGTCTAGTTTAATGAAAAGAAGGACTAGGGGAGACATGATAGCAGTGTTCCAATATCTCAGGGGTTGCCACAAAGAAGAGGGAGTCAAACTATTCTCCAAGGCACCCGAGGGTAGAACAAGAAGCAATGGGTGGAAACTAAGCAAGGAGAGAAGCAACTTAGAACTGAGGAGAAACTTCGTGACAGTTAGAACAATTAATCAGTGGAACAGAAGTTGCCTCCAGAAGTTGTGAATGCCCCAACACTGGAAGTCTTTAAGAAGATGTTAGATAGCCATTTGTTTGGAATGGTATAGGGTTTCCTGCCTAGGCAGGGGTTTGGACTAGAAGACCTCCAAGGTCCCTTCCAACTCTGCTATTGTATTGTATTGTATTGTATTGTATTGGGTGGGTCCCCGAAGGGAGGTTCAACCAATCTCATTGTACACACATTGTACTCTGACAATAAAGGCTTGAATTAATTAATTAATGACACCTAAATGAAGATAGACAGACAAACAAACAGCTTTGGACATGCCTCCCAGCAAAATCTGATCCGCTCTTCCACTCAAATGTTTCCGCATTCCAAGTTTGTTTTTCTTTCTTTCTTTCATATTCTTAACCAGCGGGTTTGGTCTGAGGTCTGAATTCTTGCCAGAGGCTAAATGAGCAGAACAGCTGCCGTTCCTGTCTCATCTCTAATTTTGCCTCTGGAAATAGCATGAGCCGAACTCCCAGCTGACTCTGACTCACTTGCTCTCCAAATTGGCACTTGGTTTACGGAGACACAAGTGGTGAAATGAAAGTTACAGGGTCCGATTTTTATCAGCAGACAAGCCATCACTGTAATTGTTTCGATCCTTCCTTGTAATTTTGTTGTAGACAAAACAAGGGTAAAATACTAGCTGGTTTTAGATCTGCATAAGGGCCTTTGTACGATCGTTAACATTTTCAAAAAGCTCGCTTAATTGGTTTGCTGAGTTGTGGAAACTTGCCATTTTACTTAACCTTTTATGAGAGTAATAGAGTTTTTTTTTTTTCATGAATGGGTGTAAAAGTCTGTAGAAATTGTCAGTCATCCAGGTCATGGTTGTCCCAAAAGGTGCTTTTTCAGGAGGCAACTGGACTTTCTTATTTTTTCTTTGAAGACATTTCGCTTCTCCTCCAAGAAGCTTCTTCAACTCTGACATTCCCCGCCATCCTGTCAGAGCTGAGGAAGCTTTTTGGATGCGAAGCGAAATGTCTTCAGAGAAAAAAAAACAAGAAAGTCCAGTTGCCTCCTAAAAAAGCACCTTTGCGACATTCATAAATGAGTCTAAAAATGTTTTTCCTGTTTTTCCATCTATCAAAAATTCACATTTGATGGCAGTGGACAAGAAAAAAAATGCAAAAAAACAAACAAGCAAACCAAGACCAAGGGTTGAAGTGAGGGGACCTTGGTGCTCTCTGACCTTATGTTGAGGGCTCCTTGGCATTCTTTGAGCTGGGTTGTTTCCTTGCAGATGTTTCATGACCCAACTAGGTAACATCATCAGTGCTAGAAGGGAGTTGTGTTTGCAAGGAGGAGGAGGAGGAAGACAATCACTTTGGGTCCTTGGTGCTCTCTTAGGTTGGTTGTTTTATTGCAGATGTTTCATCACCTAACTAGGTAACATCAGCAGTGGAAGAAGGGAGTGGGGTTTGTGGAGAGGAGGAGGGAGGGAGGAGGAGAGGGATGAGGGGGATTGGGGTTTGCAAGCAGGATTGGGGTTTGCAAGGAGGAGGAAGAGGACAATGACTTTGGGTCCTTGATGCTCTCTGGGCTTAGTTGTTTTCTTGCAGATGTTTCATGACCCAACTAGGTAACATCATCAGTGCTAGAAGGGAGTGTGGTTTGTGGAGAGGAGGAGGAGGAGGAGGAGGAGGAGGAGGAGGAGGAGGAGGAGGAGGAGGAGGAGGAGGAGGAGGAGGAGGAGGAGGACAATGAGTTTGGGGTCGTTGGTGCTCTCTAAGCTTGGCTGTTTTCTTTCAGACATTTCATTATCCATCAAAGTAACATCATCAGTGTTAGTGAGGAATGGGGTTTGCTGTCATTTTATATTCTAATGGTTTGTCCTGTCACCATTGATGGGAGTGACTTAGAATAACTTTATTGCCACTTTAATTGTACACTAATTGGCATACATTACATTGACATTTCATTGCAAAGGGTCACTCGCCTTCAATATACACTACCCAAACACTTCGAAAGAAAGAAAGAAATAGAAACATTATGCATACACCCACATGTATTATATGACACAGAGAATCAACACAGTCTAGTTCAAATGTATAAAAGTACACGGCGAGAGAAACAAATCGTGTGAGTTTACCAGACGGATGGCAAAGGGAACAAAGCTGTCACAGACCCTGGTAATCCTGCTAGAAATGCTTCCATGCCTCCTCCCAGAGGGGAGCAACAGTCGTGATCTTGGCAGTTCCTTGAATAGGCTATTTACTGGTCGCTTGTCTGGCAGTTCCTTGATTGGAGTTATTGTTTATTATTCATTTATTTAAGAAACTTATTTGCTGCCCATTTCATAACCCACAACGCTGGGCAGACTCTTATTGATTGTTGGTTTGGAACTAGTTAGGCCAGTGATGGGCCTTTTTGTCCTCACGTGCCCAAATGTGTGGGCCTCCCTGAAGCATCTTGGGACCAAAAATGGGCTGTGGGGGATGTGCCTCACCCTCCCACGCTTCCCTCGCCCCTGCAGCAGAGACCCAAAAATCAGCTGGCCGGCGGGAGGCACATGCGCAAATGCAGCATAGTTGAGCTGATTGACGGCTCGCATGTCGTAGAGGGGACTCCTCATGTCACCTATGCAGTGGTGGGTTTCAAAATTTTTTAGAACCTCTTCTGTAGGTGTGCCTGTTTTGTGGGAGTGGCTTGCTGGCCATGTGACTGGGTGGGAGTGGCTTGCCAGCCATGTGACCGAGTGGGAGTGGCTTGACAGTCATGTGACTGGGTGGGCGTGGCAAACTTGTAAAACATGGTGAAACTCACTTAACAACGCTCTTGCTTAGCTGTTGGCTGAGGAACTCTGGCATTTGAAGCATGCAAGTCTTAAAGCTGTCAAGTTACAAGACCCTTGCACCCCTAACCCTTTAGAAAAAAAAACCCTAGGGGTGTTCAAACTTGACAGCTTTAAGACTTGTGGACTTCAACTCCCAGAATTCCTCCTCCAGTCATGTTGGCTCAGGAACTCTGGCATTGAAGTGTGCAAGTCTTAAAGCTGTCAAGTTACAAGACCCTTGCACCCCTAACCCTTTAGAAAAAAAACCAGGGGTGTTCAAACTTGACAGCTTTAAGACTTGTGGACTTCAACTCCCAGAATTCCTCCTCCAGTCATGTTGGCTCAGGAACTGTGGCATTGAAGTGTGCAAGTCTTAAAGCTGTCAAGTTACAAGACCCTTGCACTCCTAACCCTTTAGAAAAAAACCCCAGGGGTGTTCAAACTTGACAGCTTTAAGACATTAAGGTTTAGATAGGACTCTTAGAGGTGGGCGGGGCGATTGGTGAGCCAGCCAATCAGTGAGCGGCAGGAGGGGCAGGCGTGGTGCGGACGGGCGGGGGAAGGGAGCTGGAACCAGATCTAAACAGCACAGTAGATTTGTGGAACCTCATTTATAGAAGAGGTTACAACTGGCCGGAACCCACCCCTTCACCTGTGACACATGGACCATACTTCTCCATCACGGGACTAGGGATGACTTGATAGCAGTGTTACAAAGAAGAGAGGGGTATGTCAAACTATTTTCTAAAGCACCAGAGAGCAGGAGAAGAAGCAATGGATGGAAACTCATCAAGGACAAAAGATAAAATTAGGGAGAAATTTCCTGACCGTAAGAACAATGAACAGTTCGCTGTGAATTAATCTGCCTACATACGTTGGCAGTTGTTGCAATTAATTAATGATCCCAGACATTGGACTCAGTCTTGCAAGCTTGAGTGCCTGCTCTACTAGAGGCTCATTTTTCTCCGGGGACATGACTTCGCTTTGGTCTCTCTCAACCTTTGAGTTTCCCGTGTCTCGTTCCTCTTCATTTCCTCAAATCAATTCTGGAGCTCAGTTCTTTGAAGCCCAGCTGGAAGGCAACGGAACTTTTTACATTTTGACTCAAAACTTGTTAGCGAGGGAGGAAGCTGTTTTTCTTGGCACTGGCCATTCGAATGGCCTGATGAATGAACAGGGAATGAAAGCTGGTTAGGCACAGTTTTGTAAACCATGTTTGCCCTCTGTGTCTGAAGGTGTTATTTTCAATTTTGGTTGTGGTTTTAATAATTGCGGTCGATGTGCTTTACCAAAAACCACGTGGAAACCGCAGGAATGGATGTAGTATGAATACATCAATTATGAAAATGGTATTACTTGGAACAGCACAAATATTATGAAAACACCGTTAAATACTCCAGATCCTTGGGAAAGATCCAATAGTTTTTAAAAAAGCTTTTTTTTAAAAAAGGTCACAACTTATACATATAAATAGCAATCTTCCTCCTCCTCCTCCTCCTCCTCCTCCCTCCTCCTCCTCCTCCTCCTCCTCCTCCTCCTATCCACAAACCCCACTCCCTTCTAGCACTGAGGATGTTCCCGAGTTGGGTCATGAAATGTCTACAAGAAAACCACCAAGCTCAGAGAGAGAACTAAGACCTCACTCTCCTCCTCCTCCTCCTCCTCTCCTCTTCTCCTCCTCCTCTTCTTCTTCTCCTCCTCCTATCCACAAACCCCACTCCCTTCTAGCACTGAGGATGTTCCTGAGTTGGGTCATGAAATGTCTACAAGAAAACCACCAAGCTCAGAGAGAGAACTAAGACCTCACTCTCCTCCTCCTCCTCCTCCTCCTCCTCCTCCTCCTCCTCCTCCTCCTCCTCCTCTTCCTCTCCTCCTCCTCCTCCTCCTATCCACAAACCCCACTCCCTTCTAGCACTGAGGATGTTCCTGAGTTGGGTCATGAAATGTCTACAAGAAAACCACCAAGCTCAGAGAGAGAACTAAGACCTCACTCTCCTCCTCCTCCTCCTCCTCCTCCTCCTCCTCCTCCTCCTCCTCCTCCTCTTCCTCTCCTCCTCCTCCTCCTATCCACAAACCCCACTCCCTTCTAGCACTGAGGATGTTCCTGAGTTGGGTCATGAAATGTCTACAAGAAAACCACCAAGCTCAGAGAGAGAACTAAGACCTCACTCTCCTCCTCCTCCTCCTCCTCCTCCTCCTCCTCCTCCTCCTCCTCCTCCTCCTCCTCTTCCTCTCCTCCTCCTCCTCCTCCTATCCACAAACCCCACTCCCTTCTAGCACTGAGGATGTTCCCGAGTTGGGTCATGAAATGTCTACAAGAAAACCACCAAGCTCAGAGAGAGAACTAAGACCTCACTCTCCTCCTCCTCCTCCTCCTCCTCCTCCTCCTCCTCCTCCTCCTCCTCTTCTTCCTCTCCTCCTCCTCCTATCCACAAACCCCACTCCCTTCTAGCACTGAGGATGTTCCTGAGTTGGGTCATGAAATGTCTACAAGAAAACCACCAAGCTCAGAGAGAGAACTAAGACCTCACTCTCCTCCTCCTCCTCCTCCTCCTCCTCCTCCTCCTCCTCCTCCTCCTCCTCTTCCTCTCCTCCTCCTCCTCCTCCTATCCACAAACCCCACTCCCTTCTAGCACTGAGGATGTTCCCGAGTTGGGTCATGAAATGTCTACAAGAAAACCACCAAGCTCAGAGAGAGAACTAAGACCTCACTCTCCTCCTCCTCCTCCTCCTCCTCCTCCTCCTCCTCCTCCTCCTCCTCCTCCTCTTCCTCTCCTCCTCCTCCTCCTATCCACAAACCCCACTCCCTTCTAGTACTGAGGATGTTCCTGAGTTAGGTCATGAAATGTCTACAAGAAAACCACCAAGCTCAGAGAGAGAACTAAGACCTCACTCTCCTCCTCCTCCTCCTCCTCCTCCTCCTCCTCCTCCTCCTCCTCCTCCTCCTCCTCCTCCTCCTCCTCCTCCTATCCACAAACCCCACTCCCTTCTAGCACTGAGGATGTTCCCGAGTTGGGTCATGAAATGTCTACAAGAAAACCACCAAGCTCAGAGAGAGAACTAAGACCTCACTCTCCTCCTCCTCCTCCTCCTCCTCCTCCTCCTCCTCCTCCTCCTCCTCCTCCTCCTCTTCCTCTCCTCCTCCTCCTCCTCCTATCCACAAACCCCACTCCCTTCTAGCACTGAGGATGTTCCCGAGTTGGGTCATGAAATGTCTACAAGAAAACCACCAAGCTCAGAGAGAGAACTAAGACCTCACTCTCCTCTCCTCTCCTCCTCCTCCTCCTCCTCCTCCTCCTCCTCCTCCTCCTCCTCCTCCTCCTCCTCCTCCTCCACCTCCCCCCCAATAGTTATGTCCAGCTCTATAGAATTCTTCATCTATTTGTATCCAAAGAAGTTCAACTCATGAGAATTTTAGTAGTGTTTACCTCCTCCAACTTTGGTGTTTTCCAAGAAAAAAAAATTGGATCTTTAAAAAGCAAGTCTGCCTCCTATTGCCACGTTGAAATCAACGATGTGTTTCACATTACAAGGAAGTGGGGGGGATTCTTTACCAACCCTGATAGACTGCTGGAAAAAGCCAGCAGAGAGTTGAGGAAAGGAAAGGAGAAAGGAGAAAAGAGAAAGGAGAGGAAAAGGGAAAAAGGAAAAAAGGAAGGGGAAATGAAATGAAAGGTGAGGGTGAGAAGAGGAGGGGAGGGGAGGAGAAAGGACAGGACAGGACATGGAAGGGAAGGAAAGAAAATTGATTACTCGGAGATGGACTAAGATTGACGAATCTGTTTTGGATGCTTTGAGACTTCTTTCTGTATTTTGCCAATCGCTGTGGCTTTTTCTTGCTATCACAAGTCATCACACGCTATCTTATATTCTGTTTCGATTCATCCCCCTTAACTATTGCTTCTTAGCTGAAGGTCAATAGATGTGGCTGTTAACCACTTTATGCACATCTGGAAACCCTGAAAACATTTGGGAGATGAACGAAGAAGCAAACTGCTCTCCTTCTAACAGGGCGAAAAGATGCCATAGTTATAAACACCAGCCTGTTGCATGAATTGGTTTGGAATGTTTCATTCCTTTCCCTCTTGCATGTATTTATGTAACTGTTTATTCGTACCGGTAGTGTACCATAATCTGGTCATAATTGTTAGATGGGCGGTATCTTGCATTGGTTGAACAAACATTACGCTTTGGTGATGCCGGCGGCTACTTATTTATTTTTGCTATCCAAAATTACGCGCCTGATCTTGGTCAATCAGTTTTGGTTTCTTTGTTAGGATATGTGTGCTGTTTCTTTTGCTTCTCAGTCAGCTGTTGTGGCCTTGTGGGTTCATTTTGCAAACAACATAATGCCTGGTTTCATGATTGCATAAGGTAGGGCAGAATTATTGCAGAGTTCAGCAGGCAGCAGAGAGTTAAGGCCTTCCCCCTCAAAGGGCAACGGTATATGTCAGAGGGCAAGCATCCTTAGAATGAGATTAGTCAGTTAAAAGAGGCATGTCCTAGATGAAAATAGTGTGTCAAAATAGTGCTATGAACTAGGTGACCCTAATTTGTTTGAGTGCTATACATTGATATGCATGGCTTAGCACTTATTTAGCTAGCTGCCTTCAGTTGTTGGTGGTTTGCTTTCTTCAGACTCACAAAATAACTGAATTGGAAAGGACTTTGGAGGTTTTCTAGTTCAACTCCCCTGCTCAAGCAGGAGACCCTATCCCTATGAGGGCCAACTTACGGCGTGCATGCCACAGGTGGCAGGCAGAGCTCTCTTTGTCAACCCTGAAGCTGGCCTGGCCGAAGCCATCTTGGAGCTTCAGTGCTGCCAAACTGGAGCTGAGGGATAGGGAGGTGAAATTAGACATAGTTAAGGTTGTGTAGTCAACATAAAATGCTTTCTCTTGGGAACCAAGGACATTCTCACTACTGGTTGGAGGAAGGAGGAGTGATGTCACCAGACCACCAGACTGTGCATTGATTGGACCATGTGACTTATTGTTTGGGATTAAGGGGAACACTTTGGCTTTTAATTATTAGATGAAGACCGCAGGACTCTTCAGAGTAAGTTTTCACCAGATCTGTGCCAATACGATATTTCCAATAAAGCTATTTCTTTGAGGAATCTACCTGCCTTGGAGTTTTGCTTGATGTGGGATTGTTACTTGGAACCCAGGCATCTGCCTTGGGGTGGAAAGATATTTTATTAGCTAGCTAACTGCTGTGCTATGCAAGGGTTATTTCCCAAAAAGGAGGAGAGGAAAATTTAAAAAAAAAAATCTGTTTCCAGTGGAAACCACAACTGGTGTGTTTATCTCTTGGAATAGTGGTAGGCCGGTCTTTCCTTGAGGGTCTCTGGGCTTTGGAAGGTCAGCATAGATCACAAATTCTGCAGAGACTTCCCTAGGCATTCCAATATAGCTTCTCCATTACAATGATCCAGAAATGTAGCTTGCCTTGCTATATTTATAATCTATTAGCCGATAGCATTGCCCGGGTATTGATTTATAGGGACAAAATGTCCAGACCAAAGGTAATTTCTAATGTTGGATTTCCCCCCTTACCAGAGGGAGCTCCCCAGTGGAGTACTGTGAAGCCATTACCATGGCAACTCCACTGCACTGCACAGTAGAAGCCATTCTATGGCAGTTCAGTAGAAGCCATTTTAAGCCACAACAGGCTGCATTTTAACAGAACACACCCACCCACGAGGGGTGTTAGGGGTGTCGTACCCCTAAAGTATTTGTTTTCAGAGAGTAAGTCATCTGTGTATCAAGTTTGGTTGAAATTGAAACGTGCGTGTGTTTGTGTGTGTGTGTTTGAATTCTGTGCTGTTGATTGCAGTTAATTATGTTCTGCCTTGCCAATCTGATGTGAATGGTTTGGATCTTGTGTTGGAAAGAGTGTAAATCCTATCCAATGTTATTTTTTCCTCCTGATGGCTCCTTGATTTGAGTGCTAGACTTCCAAGAATTCCTGCCTCTTCTGCTTTTTGCTTGGTTGATTCTTTCTCTATTATTCCAGTCAAATATGTGGGCGATTTTAAGGGAATAGATAACTATGAATTATTCTGGTGTTGGGTTTTTTTGCCGTTTATGGGCTCATTGTTACTTTACTATAATTACTTTACTTATTTATCCTGTGTGGTGTAGGTTGCAATCTTGGCAGTTGATTCTGTTTATGATGCCAGTTCTTTCTCGTTGAGGTGTGCAATTTCCGCCCCCCGCCCCCCTTTATACAACCTTATTTGTAGAGTTTTTGTGGGCAACGGGGCTACCCAGGACTCACAGAGTTTCCACAGTGCTATCAAAAAGATATAAAAAGTTAGATTATGATGGAGAAGATCATTATGATTAACGTTAGTACGATATCTCATTAGAAGATAATGTTTAATCGCTTAATATATTGCAATTTTAAGATTAGAGAATTAATATTAAGGTGAATGATGTTGTAAATACTGAAAGCTGTTGCACAGAGATATTTCTACCCAGGTTGGCACACTGTTCAAGGAAAGATGAAATGTTTATATGTTGAAAAAGAATAAATAAAAAAAAATTAAAAAAAGGATATAAAAGTACTATTGGTTCTACTTTGCCAAGAGGTGATAAAAAGAAAAGGAAAAATAAATCACTGGAGTTCTCAGCAATAACTCTAATTTACATGTTTTTTTCCCTTTTTTCTTCCCTCTCCTTACAGACGTCCTTTGTCCAAATGTCCGTGTAGAAGGAGACCGGTTCAGACACACCAATGGAGAAACCGAGGACATACCAGGTAATGCAATATTACTGGCAATCAGTTCTTCTTCTCGTCACATTGCAAAGCAGAGATATGTTATACAGAGAGACTATATTAAGCCCCCAAGTGGCCAGGACAGTACTTTCTTTTGCAAATGGAATAGATAGAATTATTTAAGAGTGCCAGGCTGTCTTTATAGGTCAAGGAGTGGAATATTATCTGGAAATAGTTTGGATCCACTTGCCTGCTTAGCATCAGCTTCAGGGATAGGCAGGGATGGGATTCAGCTGTTTTGGACCGGTTTGGGCAAACCGGATGTTAATTTTAATCTAGTTCACTGAACCGATTGTTGCAAGGACTGGCTGACCCCACCCCCTGCCCCTCCCCTCCCAAGAGTCTCCACGCAGGCCATTTTTGGATGTGGTAAGTGCAGGGCCCATGCGGAGGCTCTGGGAAGGCAAAAAATGGGCCTACCAAAAGTTCTGGAAATCCAAAAACGAGCCCATTTCCAGCCTCTGGAGGGCCTCTGGAGCCCGGAAGAGGCCGTTTTTGCCCTCCCGGAGGCTCTGAAAAAGCCTCCGAAGCCTGGGAAGCATGAAAATGCTGCCCCAACCCTGGGATTGGTAATATTCGAACAAAGCTTTGGAAGAGTTAGAGGGAAAAGCAAGCCAGCTCGTTGAAAAATACGGTTGCTGGACACCATCAAAGCATATGGTGTCCTGACTGGACACCAGTCAGAGCATAGAAAAACTCAAAGAAGTAATGCAAGATAGGAAGATGTGGAGAGACTGGACTGAACGGATACATAATAATCATCTTCGAAATGATTATGAATAATAATGGGATTCAAAAAAAAATAGGGAGTTTTGTTTCTGCACTGAAGCACTTCAAGGGATGTTTAGGGACAGTTGGGTCTTTATGTATATGTGTTTGTATGTGTGTTTATTTTGTTTTGTATCTGTGTCTCTTTTGGTGGGGATTTGTTTTTTTTTACAAGGTTGCAAAGAGCAGTGCTATTTCCATACATTATATTTTCCCATCTAGTAAAGCTCTTAGAAAGGATGCTACACACATCATTATGTACTCCAGAAATAACGTTTGGGGAGAAAATATGGTAGACCCATTTGGCCAGGGGTGACAAAACCTGCATTTGATGGAATGCAGAGGGCAAAAGCTGGCCCTATTAATATTGGCAATAAGTTCTTCGCTCATGCGATATAGAAATATGAAATTTTAAAATGAGCGGAAGTCAAAGTCAATGGAGATTTCCGCTTCCAGGGATGTCTGATGGAAAATTTGAGAAACAGTGAAATGCATTCCCAAATGGGATTTAAAACATGTTGTTATTAGTTGCGAAGTCATGTCTGACTGATCAGCACCTCATGGACAATGTTCCTCCAGGCCTTCCTGTCCTCTCACATCCTCTGAAGTCCATTTAAGCTCACATCGACAGCTTCAGTGACTCCATCCAGCCATCTCATTCTCTGTCATTCCTTTCTTCTTTTGCCCTCCATCGTTCCCAGCATTAGGCTCTTCTTCAGTGAGTCCTTCCTTCTCATTAGGTGGGCAAAGTCTTTGAGTTTCCTCTTCAGGATCTGGCCTTCTAAAGAGCAGCCAGGGTTGATCTCCTCTAGGACTGACCGGTTGGATCATCTTGCTGTCCAAGGGACTCGCAGGAGTCTTCTCCAGCACCAGAGTTCAATGGCCTCCATTCTTTGGTGCTCAGCCTTTCTTATGGTCCAACTTTCACAGCCATCCATTGCAACTGGGAAAACCACAGCCTTGACTATGCACACTTTTGTTGGCAGGGTGATATCTCTACTTTTTATTATGCTGTCTAGATTTGCCATAGCTTTCTTCCCCAGGAGCAAGCATCTTTTAATTTCTTGGCTGCAGTTCCCATCTGCGGTGATCTTGGGGCCCTTCATTTCTTCCCCATCTATTTGCCAGGAATTGAGAGGGCAGGATGCCATGATCTTAGTTTTCTTAATGTTGATATGACATAGGTGTTATTATTACAGAATTTCCATAGCTCAGTCACACTTTCCTATGTTTGAGCCAGTAAGGTTCTCTCAAGCAGCAGTAAATCGTGGCTGCAGCTGACACAGAACTTTTGCAACAATGGCAATAGATCAAAAAATGATCCCATTATAGTTCTTTTCAGGGTCTTTCCTGGGGTGAAGCAGATGGGCACCGGACAAGAATAAATGCCTTATTACTACTTCTGAATGGGGAAAAAAGATCAGAGGGGGAAAAAAACATTCCAGGAAACAAAGAAAGTATTTAACAAAGTAATTATTTGCAAGCTGTAATATCTCCAAAACTACAGTCTTGGCAAAGGATCACAGGGCACTTTCTACCATGCCAAATGATATCAATTTTTGAAGAGAGGGAAAAATCTAACAGAAGGTCTTGAATTGAAACCTTTCCAGAGGTTCAGCAGGTTCTGGAGAACCGGTAGTGGAAATTTTGAGTAGTTTGGAGAACCTGAAAATGCCACCTCTGACTGGCCACCACCCCCATCCATTCTCTGCCTCCCAAGTCCCAGCTGATTGGGAGGGAATGGGGATTTTGCAGTATCCTTCCCCTGGAGTGGGGAGGGAATGGGGATTTTGCAGTATCCTTCCCTTGGAGTGGAGAGGGAATGGAGATTTTACAGTAGCCTTCCCCTGCCATGCCCACCAAGCCATGCCCACTAAGCAGAACAGGTAATTTAAAAAAATTGAATCCCACCAATGAACCTTTTGTGTGCTTTTACATGTGTGTGTTTCTGTGAAGATGCTGCCTGAGTTTAAACAGCCTCCAAATCTTAAAACTGGATAACGAAGTGTTTTGTTTTGCATAATGTGCCAGGCCCAAACCAATTAGCCATGATATGGGTGATAGCCGAGGTGATGCAAAAATGATTGGGTCCCCTTAAACATGTTGCATCCCAAATGGATCAATCTTGGTTTGGATTAAACATTCCTGACTCTGGCACTGAAACTTTTGCCTGGTTTGCCATAGAGTGAATGTCCCTTTCCTCTCTAAGGACATATGCACACTGTACTCTTAGATAGGGTAGGATAGGGTAGGGTAGAGTAGAGTAGAATAGAATAGAATAGAATAGAATAGAATAGGGAAGGGAAGAAGGGAGGAGAAGAATAGAATAGAATAGAATAGAATAGAATAGAATAGAATAGAATAGAATAGAATAGAATAGAATAGAATAGAATAGAATAGAATAGAATAGAACTCTATATTGGTCAAGTAAGGAATTTGTCTTCAGTGCATAAGCTCTCAGTGTACATGAAAAATACATTGATCAAGAATTCATCCAGAATAGATGACTATTATACTCTTCCCAGGGGAAAGAGGATACCACCATTAACTGGAGAAACAATGTGTGACAATGGATTTATTAAAAATTTACAGGGTAAAATAGTAAGTAAGTGTTCCAATATCTCAGGGGTTGCCACAGAAAAGAGGGAGTCAAACTATTCTCCAAAGCACACCTGAGGGTAGAACAAGAAGCAATGGGTGGAAACTAATCAAGGAGAGAAGCAACTTAGAACTAAGGAGAAATTTCCTGACAGTTAGAACAATTAATCAATGGAACAAATTGCCTCCAGAAGTTGTGAATGCTCCAACACTAGACATTTTTAAAAAGATGTAAGATAACCATTTGTCTGAAGTGGTGTAGGGCTTCCTGCCTAAGCAGGGGGTTGGGCTAGAAGACCTCCAAGGTCCCTTCCAACTCTGTTATTTCTATTCTATTGGCCCAAGGTAACCCAGCCTAAGGCAAAACTAGAACTCAGAATCTCCTGGTTTCTAGGTCAGCATCTTCAGCACTACGTCAAACTGGCCCTCTTTTAATATTGGAAGATATTTTTATTTTAATCAATTATTTTAATTATTATTGGTAGATATTAACAAATAATAAATATCTATCAGCAGCTAAACGTTACAGTCTCACTTTCGTCATTATTGTTTTCTTTTGTTGTCGTTGTTTTGGTAGGGTTTGACTTGATGGAATTATTCAGTGTACGGGAGATGTTCAGAATGAAAGACGATGGAATCCAGAGCTCTTATGTTCGGCTTGGGAGTTTTCCCATTGTTCAGCGAACACAGTAAGATCTCCCTCTTCCTTTGAACCATTTCTTCAATTGTTTCATTTCCCTAATATGGTCCTTTTAAATTCAGGGTGGGTGTCAACCCTGAAGCTGGCCTGGCTGAAGACATTTTGAAGCTTCAGTTTTGCCACCCTGGAGCTGAGGGATAGGGAGGGGGAAATAGAGATAGCTGGGGTTTTGTAGCCAAAACAAAATGCTTTCTCCTGGGAACCAAGGACATTCCCACAGGTGGTCAGAGAGGAGGAATGAACTTACCAGGTAACCCGATGGCACCTTGATTGGACATGTGACAACTTAGGCAAAAGGACAACTTTTAGTTTTAATTAGGTGAAAACCATGGGAACTTTCAGAGTCGATTTTCACCAGGTTGTGCCAATAGGATATTTCCAATAAAACTATTCTTTGAGGAAACTACCTGCCTCAAAGTTTTGTTTGCTATGGACGTATTACTTGGAACTCTGACAGGGGTACAGGGGAATTGAAATCAATCATAAATACACCAATAAGATTTAAGCATACAGTCCAGAATTGCAATTCTCTAAATTTCCACAATATTTAGATACAAGTAATGCTAGGGACGCAGTGACACAGTGGCTAAGACGCAGAGCTCGTCTATCAGAGAAGTTGGCATTTAAGCAGTTCGAATCCCTAGTGCTGCGTAACGGAGTAAGCTCCCGTTACTTGTCCCAGCTTCTGCCAACCTAGCAGCTAGAAAGCATGTAAAAATGCAAGTATAAAAATAAGAACCACTTTTGTTGGGAAGGTAACAGCGTTCCATGTGCCTTTGACATTAGTCATACCGGCCACATGATCATGGAGACGTCTTCGGACAGCGCTAGCTCTTTGGCTTTGAAACGGAGATGAGCACCGCCCCCTAGAGTCGGGAACAACTAGCACATATGTGTGAGGGGAACCTTTACCTTTAATGCAGATGAAGACAAGTGGAATCCAACTTCATTAGGAAAACTGAAGAAGAGAAACGAGGACAAAGCTCTTTTTAGAAATGAAAGTTTTTTTCCAAATAAGGAGAGTAAGAAAACCACAGAATCCAGCAGACGTCCTCAGCAGACAATAAAAGCTGGGTCTGTATAAGCCTGAAAGAGAGCGAGGGCTTCATAGGATAAAATAATTTGCAACAGCTCATGTCTAATTAGGTCACAATGATAGCATTAAATGACACAACGTGTTTTCTGCACCAGGCAACTGGAATTAATATCATTAGTTCATTTAATTCTGCATTAGCACCTGGCAGGTTTTAAGGAGGAGTGAATTTTACACTGAGCTCTTTCATTCTAGAATATCACAGTAGAGTAGACCTCATTTAAAGCCAACTGAAAAAAGGGTATTTCCATTCATTATATCCATTGCTGCTTCTTTCATTTGCCATTTGCATAAGGCAGCGTTGTTCTAATCGCTCACTTCCCATACACTCTGTCAATGATTACTGAATGTCCAAACATGAAAACCTAAGTACCCATAGCTACTGGCCATGGCACCAGAGGCTCACATGTTCCACGCAGGTTGCGAACCAGTAGTAAAGCCAGCAGCAAACAACCCCTGGTATCTATATCTATTGCAGTAGAGATACAAATGGAGGAAATTTAGAAAAGAGACCTGCTCTTCAAATATTTAATACACTAGTCATTCCTCTTTCTCTTTGGACTGTAAAATTGGAAGCAGCTTAACTTCTAGACAAATTTTTCATTACTTTCTTATTTTGGAGAAGAAAAACTTTTAACGCACTCCCATTAAACTGTATATTGCAGATATTTATCATCTTCCTTCTTTCTCTGCTACGAGAGTTAGCACATCCCTGGCCAATTTGATGAATCACCATTCTATACTGCAGGAAACAAGGAATTTATTTTCCTACATTATGATTTTGAAGAATGGTTGCCCAGATGTACATCACCTAAACGGTTTTCATTACTTTCTCTCCTCTCCTCCTCTCCTCCCCTCTCCTTTTTCCAGAGATGTCTTCCCACAAGGACTTCCGGATGAGTATGCTTTTGTCGCCACTTTCAAATTCCGCAAGTCCTCCAGGCGAGAAGATTGGTACATTTGGCAGATCATTGACAAATATGGCATACCACAGGTAAGGTTGCTTTTTCCACCTTAAAGAAGTGGAGTTATTTCTTTCCAGCTTCTTACACAGCACTGGTGGCTTCTGTTGACTGCAGCACCTTGATGAACAAAACTGACTTGTATGTCCTAGCTGGGCTAGGTGCCAATATATAAGAAGGCCTGACTCTCCAAAAAATTAAGGGAGATTAGGAGTGGTTATTTAGAACATAGAATAATAGACGTGGAAGGGATCTTGGAGGCCTTCTAGTTCAACCCCCTGTGCAAGGGATGGGGGCAGTGGTGGGTTGCAGGCGGTACGCCCTGGTACGGGAGTACCGGTGCCTGCTGGGAGCATTGGGTACCATTCCGCTAAGGTGCTCTGGAGGGCCCACCCGCCCGCCTGCCCTCCTTAGCTGTATTTGAGCTCTTCGGCGCTTCCACATCACACATGGACCATACGGTGCCTGCATGTCATTCCGCCGAGCAGCTGGGCTGTCGTGGAGGCGTTGTGGAGTATCGTAGGAGGTAAGGACTCATGGACGTGCTGTAGCCATGCACGCACATTCTGCGTGCGTCAATATGGTGGACACCAGGCCCTGTTATACCGTACCAGTTGCAACAGGATCCGGAACCCATCACTAGATGGGGGGGGGGGAATCATGTGTGCATGCGCAGGGGGCAGGGGAGCTCAGGGGGATGAGGTGCCCCCATGCCCCGTTTGTGGCCCTAGGAGGCTTCAAGTGGGCCTGCTAGGCCCAAAACGGGCCACGAGGGACTGCACGCATGCATTGGGGGGGGCAGAGGGGAGTGCACGGGGTCACACTCATGCGCACGGGGCACACTGCATATTGGGTGCTGTTGCGCATGGACACATGCTTTTGGCACACGACAACTGCCCTCTACCATTTCAGACCAATGTTTGTCCAGTCTCTTTTTGAAAGCCTCTAGTGATGGAGGCAAGCTGTTCCACTGGTTGATTGCTCTCACCTTTAGGAAGTTTCTCCTTAGTTCTAGATTGCTTCTCTTCTTGGTGAATTTCCAACCATTGTTCACGTCAAGGAAAGAATACGGATAGTTCCATGAAACTTTATGCTGCACTTGGAAGGCTGTATCCAGTTTTGATTGCAAAGGTGATGAGACTCTAAAAAGAGTGCAGAGAAGTACAACAAAAATGATTAGGGGACTGGAGACTAAAATGAACAGTTGCAGGAACTGTATAAAGGTAAAGGTTCCCCTCGTACATATGTGCTAGTCGTTCCCAACTCCTGGGGGACCTGCTCATCTCTGTTTCAAAGCCAAAGAGCCAGCTCTGTCTGAAGATGTCTCTGTGGTCATGTGGCCGGCATGACTACATGCCGAAGGCGCACGGAACGCTGTTTACCTTCCCACCAAAAGAGTATCCTATTTTTCTACTTGCATTTTTATGTGCTCTCGAACTGCTAGGTCGGCAGAAGCTGGGACAAGTAACTGGAGCTCACTCTGTTATGCGGTGCTAGGGATTCAAACCGCCGAACTGCCAACCTTTCTGATCGACAAGCTCAACATCTTAGCCACTGAAGGACCACAGTTGTCATGATAGCAGCCTTCCAATATTTGAGAGGTTTTCACAGAAAAGAAGAGATGGACCTGCTCTCTGAAGCACTTGAGGGCAAGAGAAGAAGTAATGGATGGAGGCTTATTAAGGAGGGATCCAACCTACAATTAAAGAGAAATTTCCTTTCAGTGAGAACAATTAATCAGCGGAATGGCTTGCCTCCAGATGTTATGGATAATCAACACTGTAGGTTTTAAAGAAGAGAGTGCAGCCATTTACCCAGAATGATATATGGTCTCCTAGGAGGGCTAAGGCAGGGCTTATTATCCAGGGAGGTCTTATTTTCAGGAAAACAGGGTATATTCTCCAAAGCACATGAGGGTAGGACAAGAAGCAATGGGTGGAAACTAATCTACATAGAGGTGCAACCTAAAACTGAGGAGAAAGTTCCTGACAGTTAGAACAATTAATCAGTGGAACAACTTGCCTCCAGAAGTTGTGAATGCTTCAACTCTGGAAGTTTTTAAGAAGATGTTGGATAGCCATTTGTCTGAAGTGTTGTAGAGTTTCCTGCCTAAGCAGGGGGTTGGACTAGAAGACCTCCAAAGTCCCTTCCAACTCTGCTTTTGTATTGTATTGTATTGTAGGTGAGAATTAGCCTGGAATTAAGGAGAAATTTCCTGACTGTTAGAACCATTAATCAATGGAGCCACTTGCCTCCAGAAGTTGTGGGTGCTTCATCACTGGAGGCTTTTAAGAAGAGACTGGAGAGCCACTTGTCTGAAATGGTATTGGGTCTCCTGCTGGAGCAGGGGGTTGGACTAGAAGACCTCCAAGATCCCTTCCAACTCTTGTTATTCTGTTAAGTCACCAGGAGATGAATCTGATTCAATAATAATAATAATAATAATAATAATAATAATAATAATAATAATAATAATAATAATAATAATAATAATATTTAATGCTTCTAGACCGCCCCCTCTCCCGCAAGGGACTCGGGGCGGTGTACAGTTCATACAAAATATAACAGGATACAATAAAATTAAATTAAATATGTACAGTTGACAATTGACATGGAGGAGGTTAAAATTTCAGAAAAGAATGCTTGAAAATCGAATGGTTGTTAGGGTTCTTTGCTCCCCAAGGAATCTACTCAGCACAACATAGCAATTCTAAACACAGCACTTTAATTACAACACACACTTTCCCTAACTACAGGCTATTGCTGTGCATCACCTCCACCCTGCTAGGATTTTGCAAGGTGAGGTTGCCAGCAAAAAAAAAATGTCTTTAATATTCAGTCCTTTCTACCCAGTTTAAACAAAGTCTTTAAAGTAGCATACACCCTTTCTCCAAACGTTCTTTTGATAATTGGGATGAGGTATGGCTTCGGCGTGGTTGTTCCTTTCTGTAATTGCTACTGAGCTTCCAGCAAATCTCCAAATACCTGGCAGGACTTCTACCAGGACATGGTGCTCACCATAGCTCGGAGACCTGGCAGTTGAGTGAAAGTCCTCACGCAAGAGTGTAATAGCTACCAACCTGCACGCATCACCTCCGCTTCCCTCTCTGTAGGTGATTTACACGCGTGGTTCATGCTACACACCCTTCCCCCATTCTGTTCCTAGCATTGGCTTTTTGTCAGCTCAAAAGACTGGGTGGGGTGAAGTTGCCTCTGGACAGCAGCATGTCCTTGGAAGCACCAGGGTGCGGCTCAGGTAAGACAGGTATCTGTAACCAGGGCTTGGCTGCTTGTGGGTAAATGGATGAGTGCACGTCTGGATGCATGAAGGAAGCGCAGAGATGCATTTCTGCCTGGCTGCAGCTGACTGCAGAGTTGCGGTCGCGCAGCGTTTAGAATGCAGCATTGCTGGCTAACTTTGCCAACCGCCAGCAGTTCGATTCTTACCGGCTCAAGGTTGACTCAGCCTTAAATGGTTTCCAGTCTTTTATATAGCTGTCTAATCCAGCGGCGTAATCCTCTGAAATCTGCTACCAGTTCGGGGAGTCTGCTACTGAGCGTGCGCTTTGTATGTATGCACGCCTGAAATGCGCTCATGCAGCACTAAAAAAAAGGAACATTTTGAAGCCTTCTGAGTCTTCAAAGGTAAATAGAACAGCAAGGGGGGGGCACGCGAGTTAGATTAGGTAGAAAGCAGGAAATCCGACAATTCTAGCTAATATAAATTGTGCACCACAGCTGATTGTTGCCCAGCTGATCGACGAAAATATCAGTTCGCTCGTACCGGTAGCATTTTTTACTACTGGTTTGGGTGAATCGGTCCAAATCGGTAGCATTTCATCCTTGGTTTAGTCCATTATCTTTAACTAAAGCAGTTAATTTTGCCATCCGATTGGGAAATTTCTACGTGCTAAATATAATAACAGATGTTTAGCGTAGTTATTTGAAGATTAGTGTAATGTTTAGCTCAACCTGTTGACTGATTTTTCTTCTTTCTTCTTTTATATATGTAAGCATTTGCAAAAGGGGAGGAGAATTTGTTGCTTTTTTTCTTTTAATTAATATATATATATATATGAATATCAATAAATATTAATTGAACATCTTTTCCTCCCTTGTTAT
Organism: Natrix natrix natrix; assembly: GCA_029891615.1. Classification (NCBI taxonomy): domain Eukaryota; kingdom Metazoa; phylum Chordata; class Lepidosauria; order Squamata; family Natricidae; genus Natrix; species Natrix natrix. The sequence continues at coordinate 225,966 of JAKRSK010006898.1, forward strand.
ACACTATTTTTTCTTTGTTATTGTTAGGGTTGAATGTATGTTTCTGTTTTGTTTCATTTTGTTTCTTTTACTGTTTTGTGTTTTATTTTCTATGATAAAACAATAAATGTACTTTTAAAAAAAGGTTGACTCAGCCTTCCATCCCTCCGAGGTGGGTAAAATGAGGACTCAGAGTGTTGGGGGACAAGAGGCTGACTCTGTAAACAGCTTAGAGTGGGCTGTAAAGCACTATAAAGTGGTATATAAATCTAAGTGCTATTGCTAGTGCTTTTCCAAAGCACAGGAAACAATCCTTATTTTACTCCCCCAGAGGCTGCAAAATTAAGAGAGATTCAGCTTGTTGGTACTCAGAATGGAGATAACTAAAAATTTGCAGGCTAGAATGAAAAACTGAAGAAAAAAATTCTGGAGTAAGAAAACACCAAACCAAATCATCTTTTTTCACAAAAATACCCAACCAGGAGGTGTCCCAAAAGTCATCAGTAGTCTAATTTAACTTTGGCTATTTTAGATTTTGATGTGCTAAGGCTGGGGAGGGGAATATTTTTATGGCCAAGGGTTTCACTGAATGCCTAGAGCATCTTGAAGAAGCTTCTTGGATGAATGAAATGTTTTCAAAGGAATAAGGAAAGGAAGTCCAGTTGCCTTTTGGAAAAAGCATCTTTGGGAATGTCTGGAGGATGGGTGGATCACTGAAATCTGCAAATCACATTATATATGTAGATGAAGTTCATTGTTACTGTTTTTTTCAATTAAGGCTTGCCTGTTTTAGAACGGACACTATGGATTTCATTGATAACAGCCTCAAAAATTGGAGGGAATTTAGATGTCAGCTTACTACAGGCTCTAAGGGAGCAAAAATTTGAATTAGTTGCAAAGTTGTAATTTGAGCCAGATCTAAGCACCCTGCAGCTGGATAGCCGGATATGGTCCCCGGGTCTTGAGTTTGACACCCCCTTTTCTATGTCATCTGAACATTTCTTCATCAGAACGGACAGTTCACCGTCCTGTACAGTCATGCTTCCTTCTTGACTTTTGTCTCTAGCATGTTGATCATATACAGTAATAAACAAGGAATAATGAATTCTGAGAATCAAGGACACCCCCAGCTGCAGATCAGAACTTTTTAAAGCTCCTCCAAATTTGATTTACTGCTGTGCTAAACCTAGGGTCTTCCATCATTTCCTCACAATTGGTTATGCCAGTCGAAACATGAGTTTTGTGGTCCAAAAACACCTGGGACACATAGAAATGGATTCTACATCTGATGAACTTTGTTCTTATCCTTCTTCTGCTCATGATGGATAGCTCCTTTGTTGGATATTTGTTCCATAAGGAGTCCTGTCCTTACAGTGTTATGTTTGCTTTCCTCAAGGTTTCTATCCGGTTGGATGGGGAGAACAAAGCCTTGGAGTACAATGCAATTGGACTCACCAGAGATGCCGTGAGAGTCGTTTTCAGAAATGGGCGCGTCAATGACCTGTTTGATCGTAACTGGCATAAGATTGCACTGAGCATCCAATCCCAGACGGTCTCCTTATACATTGATTGCAAACTGGTCCAGACGTTACCTATTGAAGACAGAGAAAATATTGACATTCAAGGGAAAACGGTGATTGGCAAACGCCTTTACGACAGCGTGCCAATTGATGTAAGTACCAGGGACAAGATAAAGGTAAAGATCCCTCTGCAAATGCATGCTAGGCATTTCCAGCTCTAGGTGTGGAGTTTGCAGGAGATAATTAGTTCACTTAATTAGTGTGAAGATTTGTTTTTGACTCTCAGAGACTCCTTGCCAAGTATTATTTTTGCACAGTGTTGCGTTTGGAAGATATCAGCCTGGCAGCTCTCCAAGCCTGATGAGGTCTGTGGTTATAAATTCACTGTCAGCGTTCCAAATAGCATCCAAAATTAAATCAGAGTCCAAGCCAAAGGATTCCTCAAAGTTCCAATTTATTTAGAGAGCCATGTTGGCACATCTGGGAAAACCCGAATCTGAAAACTTCTCAGTTTTCCCCACCCAGTTGAAAGTTCAAGATCTTGCCCCCACACCCACAAGTCCATCATATGGTCCAATCTTCCACTGCCATACTGGCAGTTCCACCTATCAGTTCCGGTCAGGTGCAGAGGTGCAAAGACAAAGGATGACCTTGGCAATCTAGAAAGGAATTTCATTTTGGCTACATAACATTCTACTCCGTACTATCCCCCCTCCCATTTCCCCACAATAGAAACAGCATAGTAGAATAATAGAAGTGTGGCAGGCCAAATATCCAAAAGGAACATGGCTGCAGGCTTGACATTCACCCTTGAAAGACTGTTTTCTGGGACTTTGCTGGATGTGAATGAGAGGAATTCACATTAGCTTAATAAAAGGGGTTTTTGTCGGGACAAGAAGTGTGCTTCCTGATTTTGTGAAGCCTAGGTCAGAACAGCAAATGACATTATGGGGATTGGCATTATGTCAGCAAATGGTCTTGTGGGCCCATTATTTTGCTACAAAGTTAGATCAGAAGTGAACTGACACTATTTCTCTTTCTTTTAGTTTGATCTTCAGCGGATGGTTATTTATTGTGATTCACGACATGCGGAGCTTGAAACCTGCTGTGATATTTCATCCGGACCTGTAAGTTTAAAATGTAGACCTGCTTTGCAAATGGACATACCACATTTTTCAGCGTATAAGGCGCACTGGAGTATAAGGCGCACTGGAGTATAAGACGCACCAGAGTATAAGACGCACCAAGGTTTTGAAGAGGCAAATTTAAAAAAAAAAGTTTTTGTACTTGGCAAAGCTCCCAAAAATGCCCAATTTTTTGCAAAAAGGAGCCCATTTTTTTTCCCCAAAAAAAGGGCATGAATAGCCTTTAGGAGGCTTGTAGAGTGTTCCTGGGGGGAGGGGCAAAAACGAGCAAAAGATTAACCATTTTTTCTCAAAAACAGGCCCTTTTTTGTCAAAAAAAGGGCATGGATAGCTTTTAGGGGGTTTATAGAGTGCTCCTAGATGCTGGGGTGGGGGCAAAATTGAGCACGAAATGGTCTGTTTTTTGCTCAGTTCTGCCCTCCCAAGCCCCTAGGAGCACTCTGGAAGCCTCCTAAAGGCTCTGCATGGCCATTTTGGTGAAGGGGGAGGGGTTTCGGGAGGCCAAAAATGCTGTATTCGGTGTATAAGATGCACCCAGATTTTCAGCATCTTTTTTGAGGGAAAAAGATGTGTCTTATACTCCGAAAAATACGATACCCATGTGACAATAGCTCCTTGTTATACCTTCCAACTGAAGGCCTATATTTAATTGAGATACATACACAAACCAGCCACCCTTCTAGGGAGAATATAAGTAGTCTTCAACTTACATATACGGTTTGTTTTAGAATTTCCATCGTAAATCATTGCGGTTATAAGTCAAATCAGACTCAATTTTATAACCATTATTACAGCAGTTCTTAAGGCATGCTGCATGGGTTTTTTTGCCATAATAAATCACAAATCATGACTACAGGACATTGCAACCAGTTGTAAGTGTGAGATGGTTGCCAAACACACAAATGGCTATCACATGACCATGTGGACACAGCAACAATTGTTAATGCAAGTACAGGTCACAGCTGGGGCTGTCATAACTTGGAGCTGTTGTGAAACAAAGAGTTGTACATTCAAACCTACCTGTGTTAATTTTAACAGTGAAGAATATATATGCAGTTCAAGGTTGAATTGTTGGGTTCTTAGCATTCTCTGAACTTGCTTGTCACATTCCAGATATGTCATTACAGGTAAGGATTCATCAGTGCATGGGGGAACAAAGTTGGCAAACGTTCTTCCCTGGTGCTCTGATTTTGTTACTTAGCCTGGTGAGGAAATGTCTTCAAGATCGTCAAAGTAGTCTTTCCCATGTGGTTGTGCTACAAAGGCATTTAGACTGGGAATAATCATCTTTGATGGCCACTTTGTTGTCTCTAGAATATTCCTGGAGCTTCATTTGCATCATTAAAGGAAACAAAATAGATGTATTTTTTTTTTAATTACTCCTTCCCCTTTTCTTTGCTTTGTTCCTTATTCCTCCTTTTCTGTGGCCTTGGCATGGGGAAAACTCCAACCGCAAATCTTTAGAGAAGAGCAATTTTGGCAGGATCACCTTAAGATGTAGTCTCTATGCCAAAATCAGTACAGTGGTAAAGCATCCTTTGTTTTGCATTCATACAACATGGCTATCTGGAGTTGGTTTGGTTGAAAATTAGGGAGCTGGAGGCTAAAAGAAAGGAAGAACAGTTGCAGGAATTGGTATGTCTAGTTTAATGAAAAAAAAGACTAGAGGTAACATGATAGCAGTCTTCCAATATTTCAGGGGCTGCCACAAAGAAGAGGGAGCCAAGCTATTTTCCAAAGCACACCTGAGGGTAGAACAAGAAGCAATGGGTGGAAACTAATCAAGGAGAGAAGCAACCTAGAGCTAAGGAGGAATTTCCTGAGAGTTAGAACAATTAATCAGTGGAACGACTTTCCTCCAGAAGTTGTGAATGCTCCAACATTGGGTTTTTTTAAAGAAGAGATTGGGTAACCATTTGTCTGAAGTGGTGTAGGGTTTCCTGCCTGAGCATGGGGTTGGACTAGAAGACCTCCAAGGTCCCTTCCAACTCTGTTATTCTATATTCCACATTAAAAAAAAATGACTGGGGAAAAAATCTGAAAAAGGGGTGAGCAACACCAGTCTTCCTAAACCTTCCTAGAATCCAAAAACAGTGACTTGTGTCTACATACACGCCACATATTTATCCCACCACAAGATTGGAGAACCCCTGTTAATTCAGTGGGGAATAAACAAAAAAAGTAGAAAAAAAGAGAGGAAAATGCTACATCAATTACTTAATCTCTGGGGATTTCAGCTACTGTAATGTGCAAAAACTATGATCTGGCCACTAAAAATGTTGGTGGCATGATGAAAATGATTTAAATAATATTAACTATCCGCCATCAAGAAACTCTTACTGACTAAGGAGGTTGGACTAGAAGACTTCCAAGGTCCCTTCCAACTCTTCTCTTCTCTTCTCTTCTCTTCTCTTCTCTTCTCTTCTCTTCTCTTCTCTTCCCTTCCCGTCCCTTCCATTCCATTCCATTCCATTCTATTCTATTCTATTCTATTCTAAAATGTAGCATTTCTAGTCCTGTCACTGAATCAGGGGTTGGGTTTGCATGACTGATTTATTCTGCTTAGTGCGCACTTATCCTGGTCATGAAAAGGCCACCACTGAAGAAGCTTTGAAGAGAGCTTTGGATCATTCTGAAGTCATTCAGCGTCAATATTGTGCAGTTGGAATCAATAGGAGTACAAGTAGTCCTTGACTCACAACCCTTTGTTTAGTGACCATTCAAAGTTACAATGGTAACTTTGACTTATGACCATTTTTCACATTTGCAACTATTACAGCATCCCTGTGGGCCACCTGATCAAAATTAGGATCCTTGGCAACTGACTCATATTTATGATGGTTGCAGTGTCTTGGGAGGGGGGGGGGGCGTCAGGTGATCCCCTTTTGCGACCTTCTGACAAGCAAAGTCAATGGGGGACCCAGATTCACTTAACAACTGTGTTTCTGTACCCACAACTGCTGTCAGCGTTCCAAATATCATGCAGAATTAAATCAGAGTCCAAGGCAGAGCTATCCTTAAAGTTCCAATTTAATAAGACAGACATATTGGCACAAACTGTGGAATCCCAAATCTAAAAACTTCCTGGGATTCCACCCAGTTGAAAGTTCATGATCTTGTCCCCACAACCACAAGTTCATCACATGGTCCAATCTTCCTCGGCCACGCTGGCATCTCCACCAAGCTGGTTCCGGTCAGGTGCAGAGGTGCAGAGACAAAAGATGACCTTGGGCTTCTAGAAAAGAATGACAACAACACATTCCACAATTCTACTCCTTTCCATTCCCCCCTCCCAATTACTACACCAATGAAACAGCATAATGAAATAAGAGAGAGTGTGGCAGGCCAAAGATCCTAAAAAGGAATATAACTGCAGGCCTGACAACTGCAGTGTTTCACTGAACCATTGTGGCAAGGAACTTCAAAAAATGGGGCAAAGCTCACTTAACATCTGTCTTGTTTAACAACAGATATGTTGGGCACACTTGTGGTCATAAATCAAGAACTGTCTTGTAGTGTTAATCTTTTCCAGTTCTAAATTGTTGAAAAAAGTAAGCTATTTCTTTTTTCATGAAAAAAACATGTCCATGCCAATCTTTTCTTTTTAAAAAAAAATCCTATTTAAATCCTATTTATGCGGTGTTATTATTCTTTCTGATTTCTCACCGATGTAGTGTCAAGTGACCGTGGTGACGGATGTTCCTCCTCCTGTAATTCCACCAACTGTTGGAAATGAGCACATTGGGCCTCCCAAGACAGTCAACTGTTCCTGTCTTCCAGGGGAAAAGGTTTGTATCTGAATTCACCCTCTTATAAATAAACACAAAGGAATCCCGAGATGTTAGGAGCCGTGATGGCACAGAGGTTAGAATGCAGTATTGCAGGCTAACTCTGCCCTTCGCCAGGAGTTCGATCCTGATGGGCTCAAGGTTGACTCAGCCTTTCATCCTTCAGAGGTTGTAAAATGAGGACCCAAATTGTTGGGGCAATATGCTGATGTTGTAAACCAGGGCTATCAAATTCCCAGCCTATGGGACGGATGCATCATGCGCTGACCATGCCCACGTCCAGTGAAAGGGGGGAAAGTCCCAATATGTCACGTGATGCTGCCATGATGACGTGAGTTGACACCTCTGTTGTAATCCATCCAGATAGTGTTTCTAGTGTAAGTCTAAGTACAATTGCTATCCCTTCTGAGCATCTTTCTTCGCCTGTTATGCAGCTGTGGGCCACACCCTCTCTTCTCTGATCATTCTCTAGGCAATGTCTCTTGCATCTGTCCCTCAAGGTCTTCCTCACATACAATTGCATCATCTGAATTTCACAGACTAAATATGGCAGCCTGAATTAAAACCATAGTGGGTTTTTTTTTTTAGTCCCATGTAGTTGTTTCAGAAACTTCAGTGGGAAGCGGCAGCCAAAAAGCCAATGCAATCCTAAGTTGCATTAACAGAGGGATACAATCAAGATCAAGTGGGGTACTAATACCACACTATAAAGCCTTAGTAAAACGACTGTCAGTGTTCCAAATATCATCCAGAATTAAATCAGAGTCCAAGGCAGAGCTTTCCTCAAAGTTCCAATTTATTAAGAGAGACATGTTGGTACATCTGTGGGAAACCTGAATCTGAAAGCTTCCTGGGTTTTCCACTCAGTTGAAAGTTCATGATCTTGTCCTCACACCCACAAGTCCATCACATGGTCCAATCTTCCACTGCCACACTGGCATTTCCACCCATCTAGTTACGGTCAGGTGCAGAGATGCAGAGACAAAGGATGACCTTGGGCTTCTAGAAAGGAATGTTTTATTTTGACAACAACACATTCTGCTCCTTACTATTCCCCCTCCCAATTCCCCATTAATGAAACAGCATAGTAAAATAAGAGAGTGTGTGGCAGGCCAAAGATCCTAAAAGGAATATGACTGGTGGCCTCACAACAACACCTAAAATCCTACATCCAGTTTTGGTCACCACACAATAAAAAAGATGTTGAGACTCTAGAAAAAGAGCAGAGAAGAGCAACCAAGATGATTTGGGAACTGGGGGAGAGTAAAACATACGAAAAACGGTTGCAGGAACTGGGCTTGGCTAGTCTCGTGAAGAGAAGGACCAGGGGAGATATGATAGCAAGGTTCCAATATTTGAGGGGCTGCCACAGAGAGGAGGGGGGGTCAAGCTATTTTCCAAAGCACCTGAAGGCCAGATAAGGAATAATGGATGGAAACTGACAAAGGAGAGATTCAACCTAGAAACAAGGAGGAACTTTCTGATAGTGAGAACAATCAACCAATGGAATAGCTTGCCTTTGGAGGTTGTGGGAGCTTCATCACTTGAGACTTTCAAGAAGAGATTAGACTGCCAGTCCATTGTCAGAAATGGTGTAGGGTCTCCTGCTTGAGCGGGGGTTGGACTAGATGACCTACAAGGTCCCTTCCAACTCTGTTAATCAGTTAATTGCTTTCAGAGCCACAAAGTCGGGATTCATAACATGTGAGAAGCAATGATGAATGTTGCTATTAAACAGTCTCCATTTTTCACTTCAGGGGGAGAGAGGCCTTCCTGGATTTGAAGGATTGAGAGGACAAAAGGTTAGTGTTGTCCAAGGAACAAAACCTATTTTTAAAAATGAAACATAAGCTGCATACACTTTCTTAAGGATTCCTTCTTCTTTTCGGTCTACCCTCTATGTCACCGTTCCAAATAATGCACTCATTGAAAGCAGAACTCCGAGGCAGGTAAATTCCTCAACGAGCAGTTTATTGGATACATCACATTGACACAACTAGTAAAAACCGGCTCTGAAAGTTCCCACGGTTTTCACCTAACTAAAAAGTGAAAGTTTTCCCCTTCCCTTGAGTCATCAGTCACATTGTCCAATGGAGGTGCCAGCCGGTTGCTTGGTTACTTCGCTCCTCCTCTCCCCAGCAACCTGTTGGAACGACCTTGGTTCCCACGGGAAAATGTCTTGTTTTGACTGCAAAGCCCCAGTTAACTATTTCCTCTTCCCTGTCCCGTCTTCTGCCTTGTGGCAACTCACAAAGGTGGCCTCAGCCAAGGTTTGCTTCAGGGTTGACCGTCTACTGTTTTTTCAGCCTTAAATTAAGCCGTCATTTTTTTTTCATTGTAGCACTTTAACTAATAAGGGAGGCTTTCATGGGAAGACATGAGAAATTGCTAAAAGGAAAAGAAAAAAACCACAACACTCTTATCTTTTAATAGTCATCATCTTAACAATGGCTGGAACGCAAGATGATTCCAGAAATGCTAAACCGCAGCCAACTTCATAGAATGAAATGCAATGATTGAACAGGATGCCTGCATAAGAAATCAACCTTAAAAACTCATTCCATTTAAAGTGTCCCCACAGCATCTCTAAAACAGTGCCAGATACAGTACAGTTTCCTGTTTAACACTCAAAGCAGTCCTGCCTACACAATTGGTCTGATGTGTTGAGTGGTTTGCTAGACACTGGCATTGTATTAAAGGAATCTAATTTTTTTTCCTTCTTCTAATGTTTTTTTTCATCCATGATTTATGTTTGCACAGTATAATGGCTGGATGATAATATTTTCCATTACTATCTTTGCAGATGGCATCTGTAAATGCTTTACAGTTTATGTTGCTGTCTTAGTTCATTAGAATTTAGACCATTGGGCACTAGAACAAGGCAGTATAATAAAACCAAGGGTCAGATATATTGTAGGTTTATTTGTTCTAATTTATTCATAAGATTTGTGGATGCATATTTTTGGACTAATTCTGTAGCTCTGGAAACAGCAGATACCATTTCAACATCTGCATGAAAGCCATATTCTTGGCTACAAGTCCTGTCTATGCAATCTTCTATCCTACCCCTCCCTCTCCCCTCCCTCCCTCCTCCTCCTCTCCACAAATCCTACTCCATTTCAACCGTGATGGTCATTCCTAGTTGGGTAACGAAATGTCGCAAGAAAAAAACCAAGCTCAAAGAGCACCCATAGATTACTCCTCCTCCTTCCCTCCTTTCTTTCCTTCCTTCCTTTCACCCTCCCTCTTCCTTCCTTCCTTCCTCCCTCCCTTCCTCTCTCCCTCCCTCCCTTCCTCTTAAAAAACCCTGGCTATGATAATAAAAGTCAGTGGGGGAAAACCATATCCTTCTTGCTAACATAACTTTATTTTTGTCAAGGGAGACATTGGACCAGTTGGACCTCCTGGCCTGAAGGGAGACAAAGGAGAACCAGTAAGAACATTTGTGTGACCCTAAATATTCTTTTTTTCGATCCTAATGTAATCATGCAGAATGGAATCATGCAGAAAACTCACGCAGTTTTAAAAACCAAAATAGGTCCTGACGGACTGACTTAAACCAAAATTCTAAACGCAGATATTGGACTATAAAATAATTAGCTATGGAGGGGGTATGCAGTGGTGTCATGAACTCTGCCCGCAGTAATATCCCTGACCTTCTCATCGTAGAAAAAGCAAATGGCAGAAACTTCCTCTTCAGAAAGTCAAAGTCATAGTCATGTAAACATGCCGTATTTTTCAGACTATAAGATGCACCGGAGTATAAAATGCACCAAGATTTTGAAGAGGCAAATTAAAAAAAAAGTTTTTGCACTCTGCAGACCCCCCCCCCCCAAAACGATCCGTTTTTCCCCAAAACGGGCCTGTTTTTTGTCAAAAAAAGGGGCATGCATAGCTTTTAGGAGGCTTGTAGAGTGTTCCTGGGGGCTGGTGGGGGCAAAAACAAGCAAAAAACAGCCCATTTTTCACTCATTTTTGCCCTCCCCAGCCCCCAGGAGCACTCTGGAAGCCTCCTAAAGACTATGCAAGGCCATTTTTGCAAAGGGGGCAGGATTTCAGGAAGCCAAAAGTGCTGTATTCAGTGTAAAAGACGCACCCAGATTTTCACCCTCTTTTATGAGGGAAAAAGGTGCATCTTATACTCTGAAAAATACGGTACTTATAAATTCTATTTAGATCCGGGACGTCCAACATTGGCAACTTCAAGATTTGTGGACTTCAACTCCCAGAATTCCCCAGCCAGCCATTCTGAGAGTTGAGGTCCACTGGTCTTAAAGTTCTTAAGGCTGGCCACCCCTGATTTAGGTCTTTGCCTATCCATATGGAAAAATCTTGGTTACAAGAGGTCAATGTGTTCCTAGTCAGAGGTGGGTTGCTGGGGGTTTCCACCGGTTCGGGCGATCCTCTAGCTAGCATTCTGCCCAGTTTGGCGAATCCCAAAATGTCACCTCTGGCTGGCCACGCCCACCCCTTCCCTCCCAGGAGTCTCCATGCGGCCCATTCATCATTTTACCAGGTGAAAAACGGGCCTACTGGAAGTACCAGAAATCCAAAAACAGGCATGTTTCCAACCACTGGAGGGCCTCCAAAGGGCCTCCGGAGCCTGGGGGAAGCAGTTTTCACCCTCCCGGAGGCTCGAACAAAACCTAAATATCCTGAGGAGGGTGAACCCCCCTCCCCCACTGTGGCCAACTAGGCCATGCCCACCCAGCAACGAGGCAGTGAACCCATTGCTGCAATTTCTGAAGCCCAGCCCTGGTTCATATGCATGTGTTTTCCCTGACTCAACATTCTCACTACATCCAAAGTTCCGTTGCGAATGATTTCTGAAGGGATCTAAAGAACTAGCTTTAAAAAAAAAATGGAAGCAGAGATAATATTGACTTTCACAAAATTAGAGAGATTGTTCTTGAATCCACCACCTTTTCTTGAAGGGGAAATTCTAATTAGAATTTTTCAGATCTCATTCACCAGGACATTTATCTAAAGTCTTACAACCCTTCATGAAATATTCATCTCAGCTATCTTTTAAAAACCACTTGTTATAATTGAGAAATATAAAACGGTGTCCTGATCCTTCCCAGTTTCAAAGCAATTAAATGGCAAGGCTAATAGAGACGAGGTTTTCAACTGTTACATTCTAGATCACCCTGTCAATTTGGTTGTTATCCAATTGTACCCAACCAACTATCCCTTCCCCCTACAATTAGCTATATTAGCTAGGGATTATGGAAGCTGGGGGATGTGGTGGCTCAGTGGCTAAGACACTGAGCTTGTTGATCAGAAAGGTCAGCTTTTCGGCATTTCGAATCCCTAGCGCCGCGTAACAGAGTGAGCTCCCGTTACTTGTCTCAGCTTCTGCCAACCTAGCAGTTCGCAAGCATGTAAAAATGCCAAGTAGAAAAATAGGGAAGGTGACAGCGTTCCGTGCGCCTTCAGCGTTTAGTCATGCCGGCCACATGACCCCGGAGACGTCTTCGGATAGCGCTGGCTCTTCGGCTTTGAAAAGGAGATGAGCACCTCCCCCTAGAGTCAGGAACAACTAGCACATAAGTGCGAGGGGAACCTTATAGAGGTAAATAATAGTAGATACTTTTCCTTGGTTAGAATCTTCCATGCGATCTGATTCATGCTTTGCAACCTTGATACGAGAAGAAGATGCAATGATTTATTAATTGAATGTGTTCAATTAATCAGTGTGTTATTCCATAGCTATTCAAAAGCTATTGCCATTTAGCATTATGTCTGACCTTGCATATCTTTACTGCATCTGCTGATCCTGGATTTATTAATTTCTCTTTTCAGGGTGGGGAAACATTTGGACGAGCAGAAAAAGGACAAAAGGTATCATTCAAATATAAATTGGAGAACATATTGAGGATATGGTCTAGTTTGTGTTAATTTTGGTCGACTCCCAGTTTTATTCCAGGTGCAAATTCAAAATCCTGATTAGCACCTTCAAAACTCCTGGCATGAGGCCATATATTATTAGTGGACTACCACTCCCATACAATATCTGCCAATCCCACCAAATTGGATAGTTTGGACATTTTCTAGGTCCCCTCTAATAAATGATGCCAACTGATAGGAACTAGGGTGTGGATTTTTTCAATACTGATACCTGCCCTATAGAACAGTGTTCCCCATATATCCAGAAAGCCCTTACCTTCTTGGCATTTGGAATTGCCTTTAAGACGTCATTGTTCTCCCAGGCATTTCCCCCCACCCTGTCTCTCTCTCCATCCACCCACCCACCCATCCATTTGCCATCTACCTGCCCAACCAGCCATCTATCTACCCATCTCCCTGTCCATTCATTAAAATCTGCAAGATGGGGAGTGCAACATCCTAGTGCAAGGTCTATCTTGTTTGCATGTGTGTGAGAGACACATATATGTTGTTGGAAGAAATATCCATCTGGTTTCAATTCCAAGTGGGGAGAAAGACACTGGAAACATGGAGGCTGATTGGAAAGGTGGTTTATGGATGGACAGGACCACATGGGTTTGAGGTCCTGGGCAGCTGAGCACACGGGTTTGGAGAATGAGAGGTATTTATACCGACTCTTGGGGGCTTTGAACTTGAGTTTCCTGTTCCTGTGCAAGAATATTTATCCTATTGGCTCTAGTCAGAGTCCCATGTGGAGTCATGGTTGTCTGAATCAAGCTTGGTTGAACCTTGAGCTGATGTAATGTCCCCAGGTGATTTCGCAATGCAGTGAGCCCTGCTGCTAGATAATCCTATAATGTCCTGGAAGGTCATATCTTCATCCCATCATCCTGGAGCTGAAAGTCTTTGTTTTGGCTGGGTTCTTCTCAATGGGCACCAATATCTGCTGGGGGGAGGGAGCTGAAGCTCTGAGTTTCCGTCTCCCTTAAGATTTCTCTTTCTCTTTTAGGGGAAATATTCTGCCTTTTTAGTATTTCTTAAAATATTTCATTCTTCTAGCAGGAGTAAAAAGATGTGTCTGAAGTTCTCATGGCTTACTAAATTCAGCACCATTTGCACAAATGCAGCCCTGATTCTGATTTCTTCTTTTGCTCCCTATTTTCTAAGAAGGCAGAGGACTCGTGTACATCATCACTGCATTCCCCTGCTTTTATTTCATCCTGTATTTTGACTCAGCAGAGTGATAGTGTTGTGGCCTGCCAGAAGCCAACAGAGCAGATTTGGACAGTGAGGAGGTTGGGGAGGAACATGGGCCAGTACTGGAGTCTGGGGAGGGCTCTGCGTTGGAAGCAGAGATGGGGCCAGGGCCGTCTGACTGTTATCAGCTGCCTTCGGAGTCAGACATCAGTGAGGCAGGAGAACAACTGGAGCCTGTTCCCAGTGTGCGCATGCACAGAGTTCCCAAATGAAGGGAACAGCTAAGGAACAAGGGACGACTTGGGAGTAAGGCCACAGGTGGACAATGAATGGCCCCTCCCAGAGGGAATAAAAGAGGAGCGAAAGGGGAGTGGAGTTTGCAGGAGACAATTAGTTCATTCCTGCATTCTTGCTAAGTATTGCGGCGTCTGAAAGATATCGGCCTGGCCACTCTCCAAGCCTGAAAAAGGTCAGTAATTGTGAACTATCTTGAAAGACTGTGGGAGAGGAAAGACTTTGCTGGAGGGGAATTCACTGTAAATTAAATAAAAGGGGTTTATGGGGACTCGGACTCAGCTTCATGCTGCTGGGGAAGCCTCGATCAGAACAGATAGGCAGAAAACTTCACCCTATGCTACTTCATCCTGTCAAAAAGATTTGTCTTTAAAGGAGCCTCAGAATGTAAGTTCGCTTGTCCCTTCATGACCAGATAAGAAAACTAACATTTTTTTAAATTGTGTTTTGTTCTGTTTTCCCCCCTTTGAAACATAGCAATTATAAGGTTTCTGTTTAATTCACCAACCCAAAATACTGAGCATATAATTGTTTTGAGATCCCGTAATTGCCTGTTTCAGCCGCTGATGTCTCAGCCACCACAGGAATTTCAGGGGGAGCAGATGGGCTTGCAAGTTTATTTGGCTTTTCTTGGCTTTAGAGGGGCCAGTGATATTTTATTCTGATTTTTCATCCTTCCCAGGGCAGCAAATGGCAATTTCATGGCAATGCACTGACATCTGCTGGTTGTTTTGATACGGTGGGAAATTTTCCCTGCAGAAAACATTTGAGCAAAAATTGGCATACAAATCTTGGGAAACGGAGAAATGTATCTTGTTAGCCAACCCTGTGATTAAGTTCCTTTTCCAAAAAATGTCAACAGGATTTTCTTGTGGATTTTAGTGCACATATTCCTTCTACCTGTTTTAAGAGAATGCGATGTTTTGTGCAAATATTTTCTGTTCCGCTCTTTTAGGGTGAAAAGGGACCCCAAGGCTTACCTGGCTTGATGGGCGAGAGAGGAGGAAAGGTAACCATCAATAAAATAAAATAAAATAAAATAAAATAAAATACAGTAGAGTCAGTGGTGGGTTCCGGCAGCGGCAGCGGTGGGTTACGACCGGTACACCCCGGTACAGGTGTACAGGTGCCTGCCGGGAGCACCAGGTACCGTTCTGGTACAGTGCTCTGGAGGGCCCACCTGCCCACCTGCTCTCCTTACCGGTATTTGAGCTGTTCGGGGCTTTCGTGCATGCTCACAGAGTGTATGGTGCCTGCGCAATGCTCTGCCGAGCAGCTGGAGCATCGCAGAGGCATCGCAAAGCATCGCAAGCAGTAAGTACGCATGTGTGGTCTTATTTTCAATGAAACAGGGTAGTTCTCAAAGGCTAAAGTGCTAAAATATTTCTTGGCTGTTATCATTACAGAACATTAGAGATTTTTACTGGGCTTTTAAGAATCTCAGAAGCCGAGAGATTATAATCCAATTGCCCTTTTAATATTCTATTTCTCTTAGTCAGGGGAAGTGTGGAGAAAGAAAAAGGGATGAAGGTTGAACAAATCTGATGGCATTTTTAAGGGTACTGAGACATGAGCAATTGTTTATCTTGACTTGTTTGTGGTTTAGATAAGAGGGAAGTGGCTTTCTACCACTTTATCATAGAACATCAGCTCTCTTGCATTGGCAGAACCTAGTAAGTTTTATTTAGAAAAAAAAGGGAAGGGATTATAGGAATTCTGGCCACTGAAGTCTTTCCAAACTACAACCAATATATGCCAAAAAGCCTTTAGTAGAAGAAAATATTTGAGCTCAGGGTTGAATTATAGAGACCTTTCTGTTCCCTAAGCTTGGTTGTTTGCAGATATTTGAATATAATCATGTGAAGTTTACTGACTATTAAGATAGATAGATAGATAGATAGATAGATAGATAGATAGATAGATAGATAGATAGATAGATAGATAGATAGGATAGATAGATAGATGATAGATAGATAGATAGATAGATAGATAGATAGATGATAGATAGATAGATAGATAGATAGATAGATAGATAGATAGATAGATGATAGATAGATAGATAGATAAAAAGATAGATGAATAACATAGTTGGAAGGGACCTTGTGAGTCATCTAGTCCAACCCCCCACTCAAGCAGGAAACCCTATACCATTTTTGACAAATGGCAGTCCAGTCTCTTTTTGAAAGCCTCCAGGGATGAAGCCCCCACAACTTCCGAAAGCAACTTCTGTTCCATTAGTTGATTGTTCTCACTGTCAGAAAGTTCCTCCATGTTTCTAGTTTGAATTTCTCCTTGTTGAGTTTCCATCCATTATTTCTTGTGTGGCCTTCAGGTGCTTTGGAAAATAGCTTGACACCCTCCTCTCTGTGGCAGCCCCTCAAATATTGGATGGATGGATGGATGAATGGATGGATAGATGATAGATAGATAGATAGATAGATAGATAGATAGATAGATAGATAGATGATGGATGGATGATAGATAATAGATAGATGGATGGATGGATGGATGGATGGATGGATGGATGGATGGATGGATGGATAGAGATAGACAGACAGACAGACAGACAGACAGACATGGATGATAGATGATAGATAGATAGATAGATAGATAGATAGATAGATAGATAGATAGATAGATAGATAGACAGACAGACAGACAGACAGACAGACAGACAGACAGACAGACATGGATGGATGATAGATGGATGGATGGATGGATGGATGGATGATAGATGGATGGATGGATGGATGGATGGATGGATGGATGGATGGATGATAGGTAGGTAGATAATATGTCAATTTTGGTGGAGCTATGGAAAGGAGGCGGAAGAAAGAAAACACACACATGATATGGCACTGTTCCAATATTTGAGGGGCTGCCACAAAGAGGAGGGGGTCAACCTATTTTCCAAAGCACCAGAAGGCAAGACAAGAAACAATGCATAGAACCTAATCAAGGAGAGAAGCAACCTAGAACTAAGGAGAAACTTCTTAACAGTGAGAACTATAAACCCGTGGAACAGAAGTTGCCTTCAGAACTTGTGGATGCTCCATCAATGGAAGCTTTTAAGAAAAGACTGGATAGCCACTTGTCTGGAATGGTATAGGATCTCCTGCTTGAGCAGAGGGTTGGACTAGAAGACCTCCAAGGTCCCTTCCAACTCTGTTATTCTATCACCAAAACTGGCAGGGCAAGCTACCTAGTTGAGTAACGAAATGTCTGCAACCTAACAACCAAGCTCAGAGAGGATGAAGAATTTCAAAGTGCATTCAAGTGGATTTTGCCCCCATTTTTGAAACAACAACAACAACAAAAAACACCTGTATGCTCCTGTATTAGTAGATCTCTTCATTAAGGAAAAAAAAATCACAATTAGTTATTTATAAACTACTCCCTGAACCCTTTTGAATTTGGAAATTGACATGACGGTACCTTACTCCAACAGCATTTATCAAATAATTAATTCACGGCTTAATCCATGTATTTTGGAATGGATGATATGCCACCTATTGAGATCCCAAATTAATGTGGCTGAGGGTGAGAGTGCCTAGATTTATCTTCTTTATTTTTCAGAGTCTCCTGTTTTAAGCCAATGCTATTTCTAAACATCATTATGATCTCCCATTCATTTTGCTCTCGTCATCCGTATTGTTTTAGGGTTCTGTTGGCGCAGCTGGCATCCCAGGGAGCGATGGAGCCAAAGGGGAACCTGTAAGCCTTTTTTTCTCCTCTCCTTTTAATCCTCTTTCTCTTGTAGCATAAACCAGATGTTTGGATCAATCTTCATTGAAAGGAACATGTCTAGGGGATTAATATTGTAGTTCCAAATCTAAGAAAACAAATTTTTTAAAAAAACGGTGTATTAACCTCAACAATCCTATCTTTGGGCCAAGGGAGCAAACAGACTTCTTATAGATCAGGGGTGTCCAAACTTGGGAACTTTAAGACTTGTGGACTTCAACTCCCAGATAATCTATAACAGAATAATCTGTTATAGATTATCTATTCTGTGAAGCTCCAAGGAGGAATTTTAGTTGTCATCCATTAAAATGCTGTGCTGTAACTAGAGATTTCACTGGAGCAGTTGAGCAATACAGTTCAACAAAACAGAGCTATTTATTTTTCTGCAAACAAAAGTCTGCCAGCTGAAATTTGATGGGTGCCAAACACAGGGATCTGAAAACAATAACTATCCACTTCTATGTCTGCAAGTGTCCAAGCAATCGTCTTCAGCAACAGTGCAATTTTCTAAAAGGTAAATGTTCCCACTGTACAGTAGTGTCCAATTTTAGGACGCTATCTCTGTTTCTTAGCCGAGGGAGACAGCATTGCCTGAAGACGCTTCCATGGCCATGTGCCAAGAGGCATGGAACACTGTTATCTTCTTTTTGAAGTGGTACCTATTTATCTACGCACATTTGCATGCTTTAGAACTGCTAGGATGGCAGTAGCTAGGGCAAGCAATGGAAGCTCATATCGCCGCATGATGCTAGGATCTCAAATTGCCAACCTTCCAGCTGACAAGCTCAGCATCTTAACAATAGTCTTATATACTGCTTCATAGTGCTTTACAGCCCTCTCTAAGCAATTTACAGAGCCATCATATTTTCCCCAACAATCTGGGTCCCCATTTTAGCCACCTCGGAAAAATGGAAGGTTGAGTCAACCTTGAGCTAGTCAGAATCGAACTGCTGGCAGTCGGCAGAAATAGCCTGCAAAACTGTATGCTAACCACTGTGCCAAAACGGCTTTTAACCACTAAAGTACCCAAAATATTTGGAGTAATGAAGTCAGTGAATCCTCTTTTCCTGGGTTGTAGACTTCCATATTCCAAGATGTGACCTGATGTAATGGTATGTGAGAACAACCTTGGGAGGCAGGAAAACCAACAAATTTATAATAAAAGATATTAAGAAGGATTTATTTTTAAACTGCATACCTTGAAATCATCTTTTACCTTTGACACTTTGATTCAACCATAACTTTAAAGTTTGCATAGCAGGACTGAGCAACCAGAAGATCTTTAAAAATGTTCAACCTTGTTGGATGTGAAGATATTTTTTTTTACTAGACATAAGTAAGGTGAGAGAAGATGCTTTTGAAGACACCTTCTTCAAAACATCTTTCTTTGAAGAAGTTTTGCTTCTCAAAACCGAAGTGGCTTCTTGGATGAGAAGCAAAACGTCTTCAAAGAAGAAACAAAGTCCAGTTACCCTTTGAAAAAGCACCTTTGGGACAACCAGGATGACCAAGAATCACCATAGACAAAACTGGTGAAGTGCTCTCTTCCAGAAATCTTGGAGTAATATATGAACAATTTCCATTTCTGTCACAAGAAGCATCTCTTTTGGTTTCATAGACCAACCAGTTTATGAGTTTTTTGTATACCTTGGTTCCTAAGGTCCCCGCAGCAAGTCTTTGCAATGAATACTATTTTGCCTTCTCTTTTAGGGAGAACCTGGTCTTACTGGAGCAACTGGACTTCCTGGCCCGTCTGGCCCAAAGGTATATGAATATATTTAAACAATGTCAAGAATGAGATCCATAGGATCTTCAGGAAAAAAATAGCTGTTTAGGATATAATATTGAAGGTGGTTTTCAGCTTAAATATGTCAGAGGTTTCAGATACACCCAATTCTTGGTCATGAGAGACTGCTAATTCCTTACATAACAGTTTGTCTAAAATCAAATTCCCTGGAAAATGTAGTATCTTTTATCATATATTGAATGTAAAGTACAGGTATAGCAGCCTTTTGATGTCCCTTTTCCCCATTAACTACTATTATTTTTTCCAAATAGCTGCAAGGTAATATTTATTTATTTTCACTCTAATAAAGTGAAGGAGAGTGCAAACGTTGGCTTGAGACTCAACATTAAGAAAACTAAGAACATAGCATCCATCCCTCTCAGTTCCTGGCAAATAGATGGGGAAGAAATGGAGATAGTGATAGATTCCATTTTCCTGAGCTCCAAGATCACTGCAGACTGGGACTACAGCCAAGAAATTAAAAGATGCTTGCTACCGGGGAGAAAAGCTATAACAAATCTAGACAGCATAATAAAAAGCAGAGACATCACCCTGCCAACAAAAGCATGTATAGTCAAGGCTGTGGTTTTCCCAGTTGCAATGGATGGCTGTGAAGGTTGGACCATAAGGAAGGCTGAGAGCCAAAGAATTGAGGCCTTTCAATTATGGTGCTGGAGAAGACTCCTGTGAGTCCCTTGGACGGCAAGGTAATCCAACCGGTCAGTCCTAGAGGAGATCAACCCTGACTATTCTTTAGACAGCCATATCCTGAAGATGAAACTCAAATACTTTGGCCACCTAATGAGAAGGAAGGACTCACCTGAGGAGAGCCTAATGCTGGGAAAGACTAAGGGCAAAAGAAGAAGAAGGGGACGACAGAGAATGAGGTGGCTGGATGGAGTCACTGAAGCAGTAGGCGTGAGTTTAAATGGACTCCAGAGGATGATAGAGGACAGGAAGGCATGGAGGAATGTTGTCCATGGGGTTGTGATGGGTTGGACATGACTTTGCAACTAACAATAACAACAACTCTAATAAAGTAGTACTACTGCAATACAAAGTTGTCTGCATATTTTCCCCTTATTCCCTTACTTCCTTAGTCAGCTTTTATACTAATGTGATGGCTCATTTATTAATGTGCCAATACTTGACTCGACTGAGAATGCTGTGTTTGATTTCTAAAATACAGTAATAGCTTGTCTGGCTGAAAAATGTATTTGAGTCATCGAAGATTAATAGCGAGACTAATTTTGATTTGTAATCTCCTTTGTATTTAAGTTGTATTTAAGTTTCTGGAGTATTTTTTACAGTTTCAGCAAAGTATACCATTTGCGTCAATGTTTTTGTAACCTAAATAAGTCAACACAAACTCTGTCGTGTTTTTTATCAAGTTTTGACTCCGGGAGTTGTAGACCACTTATCATAATCTCCAGACCAAGCCACATTTTCAGGTTGTTCTCTAGCATAGAAAATGCAAGACATGGAACAACAATACTTTGTTGTTGTTAGTTGCAAAGTCATGTCTGACACATCATGATTCCATGGACAATGTACCTCCAGGCCTTCCTGTCCTCTACCATCCTCTGGAGTCCATTTAAGCTCATGCCGACTGCTTCGGTGACTCCATCCAGCCACCTCATTCTCTGTCATCCTATTCTTCTTTTGCCCTCAATCTTTCCCAGCATTAGGCTCTTCTCCAGTGAGTCCTTCCTTCTCATTAGGTGGCCAAAGTCTTTGAGTTTCCTCTTCAGGATCTGGCCTTGTAACAAGCAGTAAGGATTGATCTCCTCTAAAACTGACTGGTTGGATCACGTTGCAGTCCAAGGGACTATTTAAAGGGCAACTAATTGCCTTTAAAAGGGCATTTGGACATTCTTAGTGAAAAAAAATATAACACAAATGAGCAATATAAAAATTTGGGAATCTGATATGTGAACAATTTTCCATGCCACCCTTTCCATCCTTCATATCTTAACTTTTTGGATTCACTAAGTTTATATCTTACACATTCATTCATTCCACATAAATGACCACATAAACCATCGTTCCTCATCTATATGTATAAGACTGAAATCCTAGTGAACGGATGGATATATCATGTGATGGATGTTGCTATTGTCAAAGGTTACGATTATTTTCTTCCAGGATATCTGTCAGGGTTCCAAGTAACACACCCGATGTGGGGGGGGGGGTTGCTGCTGGCATTACAGCTGGTTTGACGAGCAAAAAAATTTGTGCTCACGTACTTTTCCACATTTTCATCTAAAATTGTCTGTGCACGGGCAAAAGATTTAAAGAAGGAAAAAAATACATTTCTGCAATGAAAATTGTTCTGTGTATGTGCAGAAACGAAAATCAAGATGGCGCCGCCATAGGATAACCAGTTCGGGGGCCTGGCAGGCCCGAGTCACTATCAGTTCCAGCGGCCCAGGCCGCCAAGTTACTATCTATTCCGCTGAACCGGTTCGAACCGGTAGGAATCCACCTCTGACCTAACAGAATCAAAACTACAAGGCAGGCTTTTTCCTCAAAGCATACATTTATTAGGCGTGTCATATTGGCACATTTGGGGAAATCCAAATCTAAACCCCCCTCCAGATTCCCCCCAGTTAAAAGTAAGATTTTCTATCCCCTGCATGGATTGCATGGTCCAATCAGGTCACAGTCCAAGGGTCACTTGGTCTCAGATCCCATCTCCTTATAACTGGTGGGGAAGTCCTTGGTTCCCAGAGGAAAGAGTTTTATTTTGACTACAATCTCCCAGTTATCTCTACCTCCCCCACATCCGGTTCCCGCAGCTTGACTCATCTTTGCTGCGGCAGCCCTGAAGATTCCAGGGGAAAATGGCTCCAGGTCTGACAATATCTTTCTGAGACATCCCTCTGAATGTATCTCTGGATTTGGGCAGCTAATAAATTTGAATGGATGGATGAATGGATGAATATATACATACAGTACATACATATATAAACACATGCCTTTTTAATTTCCCAATTAGGCCTTAGTTCTTAGATTATCTGAAACTTCTCACTTCAGAGAAGATCAGCTAAATGCTTTCTTTTAGTTGAGCCAAACACATTCAGCCACTGCTAAATTTGTTGTCGACTTAATCCAGTTAATCCATAAGAACATTGTGTGACATGCATATGATGGGAAGTGATGGCTTCATCCAGTGATGGAATAAGTAGCTGATCATCATCTAGTGCAACATATGGACAATATCATATCATGTTCTGTTAAGCTACAGCTTGTTGTGCCTTAAAATCTATTCTATTGTACTGCTGTAAAATGGCTTCTACTGTGCAGTGCAGTGGAGTTGCCCCAGTACTCCACAAGGGGGCTTCATCTGGTAAGGGGGAAAATCCAACATTAGAAATTACATTTGGTCAGGACATTTTCCCCCTATAAATAAATACATGGACAACACCGGGTTATCGGCTACTTATACATAAATATTTGATTATTTTGATTATCAATTTGCTCAGAATTGCTTCATTGCAAGCACAAAAATATACTGGTGATTAGCCACCAGGCTTTAACACAATTTGCTTTTCAGGAAGGCTAACAAGATGTTTACAATACTGTCAAACTCACCTATTAAAAAGGATTTACATTTGTTCGTGTAAATAATCTGCCATAAATTTTGATTATCTTCTCAGATTTTGTTTTCATTTCATTTTTGCTCAGGGAGAAGAAGGACGTCCGGGTCCCCCAGGACATCAAGGTTATGTTGGAGCACCTG
Organism: Natrix natrix natrix; assembly: GCA_029891615.1. Lineage (NCBI taxonomy): Eukaryota > Metazoa > Chordata > Lepidosauria > Squamata > Natricidae > Natrix > Natrix natrix. The sequence continues at coordinate 249,050 of JAKRSK010006898.1, forward strand.
TAAGTTAGGATTTGTTGTCATCTATCATTCAATATTCTAAATGAATGCAGCATAATTGTTAAAATTCAGTTGTCTGATACTCTCGGTGTAAGACACCCTTAAAACACCTTGTGACGTATGTTCTGTTAAGATACAGCTTGTTGTGCCTTAAAATGGCTTTTATTGTACTGGTGTAAAATGGCTTCTACTGTGCAGCACAGTGGAGTTGCCACAGTACTCCACAAGAGGGATTCTTCTGGTAAGGGGGAAAATCCAACATTAGAAATTACATTTGGTCAGGACATTTTCCCCCTATAAATAAATACCTGGACAACACCGGGTTATCGGCTACTTATACATAAATATTTGATTAGGTTATCAAGTTAAGGAAGGCAGAACAATTCCAGCCATAAGGTCAAAGATAGAGCTATGCAGCCCTTCTGATTCAATTCCCAAGGTTTCTTTTCTGATAAACCAACCATGGGGAAGAAGAAGAAGGCTGGAGAAGAAGCTCCTTTAATAATATCCCATGAAATTTGGGATCAAAGAAAGGCTGAACAGATTTACTCAGAAGTCCATTTAATTTCACACTATGAGTCATGCGTCTGAGAAGGTCAACTATGGACATAATAATTCCTTAGGAATCTGTGTTTGAACCAAACAATTTTGCAATCTTCAGGTTAACGTATTGATAAGCCTATAGAATGAATCTGTGTAGGCTTCTCTATAGGATATAATTAACATGGTATCTATTCATTCATGTCCTATTCTAGGCAATTCTATGGGCCAGGTTTTTCCACATCTTCCAGTCTTGCATTACCCTAACCCTAACCCTAACCCTAACCCTAACCCTAAACCTAACACTATCCTTAACCCTAACCCTAACCCTAACCCTAACCCAAAGTCTAACCCTAACCCTAACCCTAACCCAAAGCCTAACCCTAACCCTAACCCTAACCCTAACCCTAACCC